>ML100011.1:0-10906 GCA_003697995.1 Taxidea taxus jeffersonii
CCCTGCAATCAAGACTTGAGCCGAAACCAAGAGTCAGACCCTCAACTGACCGAGCCACCCAGGTGCCCCTGCAAAGACTCTATTCCTAAACGGGGCCACGTTCACAGATGCCAGAGATTAAGCCTTGGACGTATATTTTGGGGGAGCCAAATGCAGCCCATAACAGGTACTATTTTCTATTTCTCTAAATGAAATTGTGTTGAGATCTCAGGATAACAAGAATTTGGCCTGAATGTATTCGGTGTACAGTGGCTCATCCTCATCTGTGGTTTTGGTTTCTGTGGATATGGTTACCCTTGGTCAGCTGTGGTCGGGAGGTGGATGAAGTTCCTGAGGGTCATTACTGGCCTAACCCTACATCACAATGCCTGCATCATTCACCTCCCTTCATCTCATTACGTAGGCATCTTACCATGTCACATCCTCACAAGGAAAAGGCTGAGTACAGGACAATAAGATATTTTGAGAGACACAGTGAGAAGGAGGGAGGAAGGGAGGGAGGGAGAGGAACCATATTTGCATAACTTTTATTACATATGTTGTAGTAGTTGTTGTATTTTACTATTAGTTATGGTTGGTAATGTCTTACTCTGTCTGATTTATAAATTAGTCTTTCTTCAAAAGGTATTTTATTTATTTATTTATTTATTTATTTGGAGAGAGTTTGTGCAGCCAAGTTGGGGGAGAAGCAGAGAGAGAGAGAGAGAGAGAGAGAGAATCTCCAGCAGATGCCATGCTAAGGATGGAACCTGATGTAGGGCTCGATCCCACAACCCTGAGATCATGACCTGAGCCGGAATCAAGAGTCAGCTGCCTAACCAAATGAGCCATCCAGGCATTCCTGTAAGTTAGTCTTTATTCTAGGTATTTGTGCATCAGAACACAGGGTATATAGGGCTTGGTACTATCCATGGTGTCAGGCATCTGCTGTGGGGTCTCAGAATGTATTCCCCACAGATGGGGGGACTCCCGTCCTATGAATGATAGTATCGTGACATGTCCCATGGAAGGCACACGGATCTTGTTCTGCACTCAACAAAAGTAGGACATACTTGCTTGTACATAAGAGTCTTTCTATTACAACGATGAAATCAGAGAGGGAGCCAAACCGTAAGAGACTCAACTCTAGGAAACAAACGAGGGTTGCTGGAGGGGAGGTGGGTGGGGGGATGGCTTCAACTGGGTGATGGACATGAAGGAGGGCACTTGATGGAATGAGCACTGGGTGTTAGATGCAACGGATGAATCACTGACCTCTACCTCTGAAACTAATACTACATTCTAAGTTGGTTGATTGATTTTAAATAAAACTTTAAAAAAAGAGATAAAATGAGATAAAGCTAGAGGGATAACCAAGACTCCAACCATGGAAGGCACTATAAAATGTTAGTAGGAAAATGGCATCATAATGAGGGGGTTTCAGGGGCTCACAGAGTCCAGGATTGGTGGGAACAGCAAGGGGAGGTTTTTGATGGGAAGGGTCCCAACAATGTCATGCACCAACAGTCCGTTGATACTTTGCATCAAAGACTCGATGGGTCTTTGGGGGATTTCTTGTAATAAGCCGTTGAATATTTGCCTGGACCCTCAAATGACGTGCTTTCATGAGATGAATGAGGGTGGAGGGGAAGGAAACTCATGCAGGACAGTAGGGTATGGCTTCATCGGGCCATGCCCATGGCGTAAAGGTAGATGGTTTTGTTCTCAGGAGGATGGCATGATGCATTATGTTTCCCCAAGGCACCCTGTCTGGAAAGTTCTCCAGAGCTGTGGATCTCGGTGCAAAGGGCTCACCCAGGGAGCATGTGGGAAGGGCATCCACCCCAGTGCCCTTCCTCCATTATGCACATGGAATATTTACGGGCAGCACAATACATATAAAAATCGATGAAGAGCTCCGGTAAAAGGACACCTTATCTCTTATCCGCTTCCTCTGGAAGACCTTCCTTATCTTCACGGTCTCCCCCTGGTGTTGAGAGTGGCTGGATTCTGCTAAATGGATGAGAAGTCATTTCTCTTGACATGTGCTTTCCTTTTCGATGTAAGGAAATTCGATTTCTCCCAGGAAGAAGCCGTGATAGATCCGACCGGCCTTCAACTCAGTGCGTCAGAGTGATTGCTAAGAGCACTGTCTACAATTACATTATCCTAAGTAAGGACTCATTTTGGTTTCCTTGATCTTCCACTGAAAAAACAGAGTGGTGTTTGTATGAACCTGAAAGTGTAAGTTAGATACGGATTGTAGATCAAGTTTAAAATGTCTACCTATTGGGGCGCCTGGGTGGCTCAGCTGGTTGAGCGTCTGACTCTTGGTTTCTGCTGATGTCATGATCTCAGGGTCATGGGATTGAGCCTTGTGTTTGGCTCTGTGCTCACTGCAGAGTCTTCTTGAGACTTTCTCCCCCTTCCTCTGCTTCTTCCCCGTCTTGAGGTCTCTCTTTCTCACTGAAATAAATACATTTTTATTTTTTAATTATTTTTAGAGATTTTATTTATTCATTTGACACACAGAGAGAGAGAGAGCACAAGTAGGTAGAGTGGCAGGCAGAGGGAGAGGGAGAAGCAGGACCCTAGGATCATGATCTGAGCTGAAGGCAGACATGTAACTGGCTGAGCCATTCAAATGCCTCTTTATTTTTTATTTTTTTAAAATATTTTATTTATTTATTTGAGAGACAGAGTGAGTGAAAGAGAGAGACCACATGAGCAGGGGCAGACTGAGCAGGGAGTCCAACACAGGACTTGATCCCAGAACCCTGGGATCATGACCTGAGCCAAAGGCAGATGCCCAACCAACTGAGCTGTCCAGGTGTCCCCAATCATGACTTGAGCCAAAGGCAGATGCCCCTAAAAAGCTTTTTAAAAAATAAAGTATTTATTTTTTAAATCCATTGCATGTGGATTCCTTACCAAGATAAATTATCCTTGTAGTCCATAGTCCCTTTCTCTGCCCTTAAGGGGTCAGCAGAGGGATCTGGGGAGAGGGACTGCCATTGTCCCCACTAAGATTGTGTGTCAGTTAAGAGTTGGTTCACCTGAACAACACAGAAAATCCAACAATCTTTGGCAAGGCAGGGGTCTCAGCTCTTGGCAGTTGCTTGAGGTTTGGTTTCTTTTGCTTCTCCAGCAAAGACTTGGGGAAGGGATACCAGGGCTTATCTTGGAGAAAGAAGGATCTTGGGACTTCAAGGGTGTGCTTTTAACTTGTGGGCAAATGGCACACAGGAAGACACGTGTCTGCAGACCTGCAGTGAGTTTAGGGACAGAAAAGTGACAAAGGAGCTCAGAGCTCCTTCATGTCTATCTGGATGTCTTCTGGGTGTGATGGTGCACCAACTGAAGCTGCGAGTGACAGGATGTCTTGTGACCTGGGGGCTCATCGCTGGAGGGCCAGGTAACTCTAGGAAGGGAGATATCACAGTCATTGCCCAGGTGGACATCAGCCACTAAAGGATTTGAAATAATCTGCATGAAAACATTTCCATCTTTGGTGAGTGGACAATCAGTGACCTAACTTACAGAATCACAGGCCTGTCATGCGCACACCACTTCCCTGTGAAAATGGCTCTTGCATTTTTGTGGTGTTTATCCCTGCTCCTGCCTAAAGTATTTCCAGGATCTGGGCTATGCTTTATTTTAATTATGTCCTTCTCTTAGCTAGGATGACGAGGACCAGAAGACTTATTTATTCTTATTTTTAATGCTCAGAGATGATGTTGCTGATCTGGGTGAGCTTTGGGTATGCAGTTGTGCATAAACAAGCATAGAATTAGGGATTGTTTTTGGACTCTGATTACTCTCTGGTGTCAGGAAGCCATGGCTCATGTTTCCAGATCTGTGTCACCCTCAAAGGCAGATCGAGCCTTGTTCAAACCCGGTGATGACTTTCCTGAGTTGTGAGACTTTTAGGGGAGTCTGATTGTATGAACTATGGATGTGGTTCAGGGGATGTCTTGAGCCATTTTCCCATTTTTAAATTTTTGTTTTGGGATATTTAAAAATGCTGCATGTTTACATTCTTTTGTTATTAGAAAGTAAAAGCTAGGGACTAATTATGGTTGTGCTAGGCATATTCTAAGATGATCCCAAGAGTCTCACTCCTTGGTGCATATAATCCACTCCCCTTGAATGTGGGAGGGACTAGGAATGGCTAAACTAAAGATTTCAAAGTAGCTGACTTTCTATCCATGAACAGGGATGATTATTCAGGGTGGGCCTGACCAAATCAGGCAAATCCTTTGAAAGAAGGTCTACAGGTTGACAATGGGAGAAATCAGAGAGATTTGAGGGAACAGAGACAGTCTCCTTTTTTCATCTTTGAAAGAGCAAAGTCTCCTGTGGTGGCGAGGGTCACATGGAAGGGAATGGCGGGTGGCCATGGGGGGCTGAGGATGTCATCCTTGCAACCACACAGAACTGAGTCATGCCAGCAATCCATGCATTTAGGAGAACATTCTGAGCCATAGAGGAGGTTGAAGATCTGGCCAACACCTGTGCCTAGAACCTGTGGGATAGTAAAAGAGTATGAGAATTTGTTACACAGCAATAGCTGACTGATACAATGCTCCTTTCTGGTAGAAATGCATTGGCAGTCCTTTCCCAGAACATTGTGCATGGCTGGAGAAAGCCTGGGCATCCCTCTCTGCTTCTCTGAAATAAGTCATCCTATCTGTGTGGCAACAGCCATGCCTGAAGGTGACTTCTCCCAATCCCAGTCACCTTCTATTCATACCTGGAGGCACAGACTTAAACTAATCTCATAGTCAATATGGATCCATTATTAATTTCCAATGAATTATATGGAATTCTCCTTTTGTGTTCAGACACACATGCCTGATACTCATATTCTCCTCCTGCCACCCTAGCAATGTTTTAAAGAAGCCCGAGATCAGCAGCAAGGGAATAATAGGGATCCTGGTTTGTTATTTTCATGAAGACTTCTACCTTTAATGAGCTTGCCTGTTGCCATTCTCTCTGCAACATATGTAGGACCTGGGACATTTGGCTGCTTATTATTCTCAGTGACCCAACTCTTACTCCGAATGCATGTTGTCTATGCAATGTGCCACAGGTCTCTTTGATGTACTTACTCAGCAAGGCTGGTGTTGTTCTGGTGCCTTAGTTCAAATGGCATCCCTTCCCTAGCTCCACGGGCTTCCCATGGCAACACAGATTCCTACGTCACTGTTGGTCTTCTTTGGGAACCTGAGCTGTCCCAGAGGACCCTACACACTGCCAGGATGTGCACCATGACTTTCTGGAACATGTCACATAAATAATGAGCCCAAGACTTCGTTCTGGCCAATGTGTAGTTTGTTTCCCAGGGTATGCTTCTGATGGTGGAGCCTCGGCAAGTGGGTAGCATAGTTTGCCATTGATGCGGTGCCCATGTGATCATACCACACTTTGTTTCTGACACACAGGTTGCTCTGTCTGGGTCTGTCCATTGTAGGGCCACTGGGGATGTGTGGTTTCATGCCCTGAGATGCACGAGGCATCCCTGGGTGGTGATCACCTCTTGCTAGGTGTCCGTGGGGAAAATCTGCTTATAAATGCCTGCATCATTTTAACTAATTCTGGATCTTCTAATCCATTCCAGGTGATAAAGGAGGGGCTGCGTTTATAGTTACTGCTACTGATCTACTTTGAGTTGATCGACCTTTAGGGCACCGAGCAAGAGTTTGGCAATGCATGCAGGTCAATATGTGCCTCCTCCCCACCCAGAGATGATAGCGTAAGAAAGAATTTGGGTAGCAATAACAAGATACAAATATAAGAAATGGCCCCAATCCACATTGGTCCCACCTGGACGGGAAAATGTAGATGCTTCCAACCCCAAGCAAGAAATGGCAGCGATGGGTTTTGGAAAAACACAGGCCCTCTTCGGTGGCTGTTTTCGCCCGATGGACAAAGCTTATCCAAGAGCATTTCAGGCATTCCGTTTTGTTTGTTTGATTCTTGAAAGAGATGCCGCGCTTTGAGAAGGCTCACAGAGCCCCTGGGAATTAGGTAAACAGTGTTGGAAGTCAAGGGAACTGTCTCCAAGGAGAAAGGTGTGTCTCAGGTAGGGAGACAATGGATGAGGAAGAGCTCTGCCTAAGGGCATCCAGGTCATCTGTGAGAGATTTTGTGGGCTCAGTGTGGCCAGCATGGTCCACACCATGGGGTATGCAATGGGATTGCAAAGAAGATTGACTCCCAAGATGGCCCCAGACACTGGGCAAGAGAGTGGGTGCTGCATGGAGTTTCGTAGCTCAGCTGGGGATGCCGACAGGCTGCGGTTCTCCTGCCAATTGAGGCTTCCCATGGTGGGGGTATCTCAAGGAGTGTGGTTTTCTTTACCTGGAGGCTGAATTATTCCACAATCACAAAATGGAAGCTCCCAGCCCAGCGTAGACCGTGGAGGAGTGCAGCCATCCTCTGTCATATTGTGCAGGATAAATTGCCACATGTGACCACTGTAGTTCCTGGGGATGGGGGCACACAAGGATAGGAATGCTAGAGGTCAAGCTTCACTGGGGAGTCAGCAAAGTGCACGATGTGCTCCTTATGCACGAATCCTGTGTTTCTCAACCCGATCTCCTGCTACAATTTCTTTATGAGTCCAGCCTATGTGTGTGGCACTTTCGTGGTCATACACAGGTGGCAGGAAACTTCAGCTACCCTCAGTGCATGTTCCCAGCTGAGGGTGGACAACGGGACCCTCTGCTTTCTCGTTTCAGCTCTCACCCTATACAGTGCCCTTTTGGCATCTCTACTTACCGCCATCTTTCTTTTGCATTTGTGTGCTTTCCATGGGTGATTTTGCTGCTTGATGTGGCCCTCCAGAGGCATGGAAGTGCTGTCCTGTGCTCTTAAGTGGAAGAGGGCCATGCCAAATGGTGCAGAGAACATATGTGTGTGGGAGAAACCTTCCCTTTTGGGATAGGGGTAAGGCAGCTTCTGTGGAAGTTATGGCTCTGTTGCCTATGAGTTCACTATCAATGGATAAAAAGTTATCTACCAAATATGGAGTCATTAAACAGAAAGACACAAAATCAAGTTAACTATTGATTAGCTGGTGAAAATGTGACCAGAGGCTATAGGAAATGAACCCGGTGTGTCCCCCAGGGGTGATCACCCCATTTCCATGACTTCAGTGTTTAATTAAGGCAACTTTATAAAATGTAACTACCATGAATAATAAGAACCAGCTGTTACAGTTCCTTATCAACACTCACTCTGCTCTGGTTTTGAACCCAGACCTGAGTGAGTGGTCGTGGGACACAATGCATCCTGAGAATGTGTCACTGAGGCCTGTTGTGCTTGTGCTTGGCCCTTACTTGGACTAGACTAGCAAGGCTGGTCCCTTCACTGGCATTTAGTTGTAAAGACTCACGGTGAATTGATGTCTTCTGCTTGATCTGATTCTACTCTGTGGGGACCGACTAGCAATCTGGTTTGTTGAATGCTTTTAGCTCTGGGTTTTGAAATAATTGAGGGTTCACAAGGTATTGCAAAAATAATGCAGGAAACCCCATATACCTGTCCCTCAGCTTCTCTCTGGTTGTAGCTTCTGAGCCACAGCAGGTGGTCAAAACCAGTAAACTGGGGTGGGCTGGGGGGTTTGGGGGAGCCTGGTGGTGGGTATTGAGGAGGGCATGTATGGCATGGAGCCCTGGGTGTGGTGCATAAATCATGAATTTTGGAACACTGAAAAAATTAAATTAAAAAAATAAGTAAACTGAGGTTGGCCCAAGAATATTATCTATATTAGGGGTACCCCACTGGCTCAGTCTGTAGAGCACATGACTCTTGATCTCAGGGTTGTGAGTTCAAGCCCCACATTGGGTGAAGAGATTACCTAAAAATAAAATGTTAAAAAAAAGTATATTAGGTAAATCACATTATGTTGTTTTCACTCGTTTTTACATGAACTGGTGTGTGTGTGTGTGTGTGTGTGTACGTGTGTCTTACAAAGAAATTTGATCATATGTGTGGATTCCTTCTACCACCACCACAATCAGGATCTGGCTAAAGACCCTCCTTCACCCATACCCTTTATAATCAAGCCCTCCCCTTTCCTGAGTTCCTGAGAACCACTGGTCTGCTCCTCATTATCATAATCATGTCATTTCAAGCGTCTAAAGGGATGGAATACTTTTTTAAGATAACAGGATTCTTGAAACTAGCATTTTTTTTTGAAACTCAATGTGATGTCTTGTGATGTCTTTGCATTCTGAGCAGATTATAACATGCATTAATAAATTATTCCTTTTTACAGAGCAATCCTTCTTTCCTTTCCAATTATTTATTGTTTAAAAGAATTTATATATTTACTTGACAGGGAGAGAGAGAGCACACATGAGCAGGAGAGATGGTCAGAGGGAGAGGGAGAAGCAGACTTCCTGCTGAGCAGGGAGCCTTACATGGGGCTCCATCCCAGGACCCTGAGACCATGGCCTGAGACAAAGGCAGACACCCAACTGACTGAGCCACCCAGGCTCCCTTATTTAATTTTTTAAAGAAATTCTTTCTATAGGTTTTTTTTTTTTTCATTGTGGGACCACAAATAACCTAAATGTGGCCATTTGAACCATCTCGAAGAGTAGAACTCGGTAGAGTTAAGGATACTCACATCATTGTGCAATTGCTACCATTCATTGCAAACATTTTTCACTTCCCCAGAAACTCTGTGCTTGTTAAACAATATCCCCCAACCCCATTCTTGAGTCAATGCAATGCTTGGTCATTCTAGTCTACTGTGTGTCTCGGTGGATTTGCCTCTTCTGGACGTTTCACGGAGAAGGAATCAGATGCTACGTAGGTTTTTCGGTGAAAGGCTCACACGTGTGATAGCACCCATCAGTAGTTCATTCCTTTTCCTGGCTCAGTGATAGTCTACTGAAGGGATGGACCACATGGCTGTCTATCTAGCCATGCACTGAGGCACATTTGGGTTGTTTCCCCCTTTTGGATGTTGCGAATCATGTGGAAAACATTGAATAATGTTGTATATGAACAAACTTGTTTGACTTCCCCATTTCCAGTTTTGAGCATCTTCCATGGGGCAGCAGACCATCTTTTAAATATATTTTTCTGGGGGTGCCTGGGGGGCTCAGTCAGTTAAGCATCTGCCTTCAGCTCAGGTCATGATCCCGGGGTCCTGGGATCAAGTCCCACATGGGGTTCCTTGCTCAGAGGGGAGCCTGCTTCTCCCTGGGCTCCTGGCCCTCAGTCCATGTGTGCTCTCTCTCTCTCAGATAAATAAACTTTTAAAAGTGTATTTTTCTCTTGTTAGTGTATTATACAGCATGTTATGCAGACGTGAGCAATGACCGGAACCCCAGGAAGCTACAGGACTTGAAACCAGAGGCTCTTCCAAGGGCGCTAACACGTGGGTCTAGACTTTTGCTCCTGGATTTCCTCCCTTCCCCAGCTGGAAGGAGAGAAAACCCACTCACAGCTTCCCTGGAGAGCCTCCTTCCATGTCGTCATGGTCTTTGGGACGCAGTGATGCAGGTTCTGCAGAAACCCAGACCGTGTTCCGACATGTCTGCATCCCTCCCACCCAGTGTCAGGGACTTTGTGTGGACATGCCCCTTGGAAAACAAGGGTGTCTGGAGGCTTATGACAATGCTGACTATTGGGCTTTGTCAACCACACATGACTCCTGTCTGACGGGTCCCCAAAAGGGGGGGCAGGAAGCCCAAAGCAACTAAAGCTGGCATTTTCATAAAGGATGTCCTTTCTGGGTCTCTCTGCACGGGGGTGAGAGGGACCTATAATGATAACTTATCCCATTGTATGTTAGGGCGTGGCAGACCACAATTTTTGTAAAAAGGGGGAGATACGGGGGCCCCTGGGTGGCTCCGCTGGTTGAGTGGCTGACTCTTGGTTTCAGCTCAGATTGTGATCTCGGGGGCTCGGGGCTGAGCTCCGTGTTGGTCTCCGGGCTCAACGCTTCGTCTGCTTGTAATTCTCTCTTTCTTTTCCTCCAGCTTACTCGTGCTCTCTCTCTCAAATAAATAAATGAAATCTTTTAAAAAAAATCTTTAAAAAATCTTAAAAAAATAAAATAAGTAAAATCTTAAAAAAACCTTAGAAGAATAAAAAAAGAAAAAATATTTAAAAAAAAACCCAAACAATGAACCAAAAGGCAAACTGAAACAAAACAAAAAAGGATAAGTATGTGACGTGATAGGTAGGTAGATCCACTCGATGGTGGGAATGTTTTCACAGTGTGTGAGTGCAACACAACGCTGTGATCTTAGAGATTTACTTATTCGTTCTATCTTAATGCAGTGAAAAAAGCAAGGTTTTGCATATTATCATAGTGCAAAAGCATACTGAGTAAAGAATCCATATACGATAAGAAGAAAGAAACAAAGTATCCTGTTCAGTGCCTAGCGTGAAAGCAAATTTTAAGCAGGATTGGCGTTCCACGATGAAGCAATTTAAAGAAAAAATTAAATTGATGACCTATCTTTATTATGTTCGCCATATAGTACATCATTACTTTCTGATGCAATGTCCAATGGTCCATTCGTGGCACCCGAAATGGTCTGCTTTGTGAGCCAGGCGTTTCAACAGAGGAATTGTCCCCACGACGTGGGTGCTTTCCCATTGCAGGACATCAACAGCCGTGGGAACGTGGTGGGGAATGGGGACGTCTGTCATCTGGCCCTTGGAGATGTGCAGGAACGAGGGTCTGGGGTCTGGGTGGCTGCTGTCCTGGGAGCATTGTCCTGGCGCATGGGGACACAGGGCACCTCACAACCAGCCAGAGTTGTCCTACATGTGGTGGTGCACCTGCTTTGTGGACACCTGGGGGGGCAGGTTTTCAGGAGCTTTTCTTCCTGAGCCTGAATTGAGGTCACCGTGGCCTCAAGTGGTGAAAGGTGAGAAAGCAGGAAGAGGAGGGACC
>ML100011.1:15906-26297 GCA_003697995.1 Taxidea taxus jeffersonii
TCCATGTCTGTATTTTCCACGCACACAGGAAGCTTTGCCAAAGTGTTGTGTTTTCTTCCACAAAGAACTGTGTGTGTGTCCTTAGTTAGCCACTTACACTTCTAATATGCTTATCTTATGGGGGATTTCCTGGATTATTTCTTTTTTCACAACAAAGCCTGGGAGTGTGGTGAGGGTGGGCAGTTGGGTAGGAGTGGAGAAACTTCTAGAAGAGCTGACCTCTTGCTCTGGGATCTCTGGCATCCTCATGGGGCATAGTAGACATGACCTGGCCTAGGACACAGTCCAATCAGTGAGACCAGCATCTTTCTTATAGGATAGTATCTGCACCTGCTGGTGAGTACTTGGAACAGCATCTCAAGCAGGAATAAATAATCAGATCACTTTGCCCTGGTGGAGTCTTCTGATCTTGGGTCTAACACCGTGAGTCATGGTTACCCAGATTTCTGTCTTGGAGGAGACCCTACAAAGTCCGATGAGTGACATGGGAAGGGTATAGAACCACCCAAGGCAAGAAGAGGGGCCCAGATTCCATACAAATGAAAAGGTACTAAGTCTCTGTTATTGAAGATAGCCGCAGAATTGTCCCAGAATCCTCAAGTCATCCGGAGAATGTGGCTTCAGAACGGGAGTGGGCTTTCCCAACGTTAATCACAGGTTTCTCACAGTAAGCTAGTTGATTCGAGCTAATGAGTCAGAAAATACAAAAACCCCTTTATCACGTGCATCCTTCACCCCGGAAAGGCACTAAGGCATCAAACCAAAACCAAACCAAAAACAAAAAAAACAACCCCCCCACAAAGCTAAAAACATCAATAAACCAAAACCAAAAAACCCGAAAAGTCATATTCCCAATGACACATCCAAGGACCTTATTTTGGGAAAAGGGAAAGTTTTTGTCAAATCATCCTCTGCCTTGAAGTCCTCTTTGAGAGTCTCATCCCGAATCAACTTGTTTTAGACCCATTGTATGCTGGTTTGTAAATCGTGTGGAAAAATCTGCAGGATGTTCGTTGTGCTGCTGGTGGTGATGATGGTGGTGATGATTGTGGTGGTTTTCCGCTTGGATTTGATGATTCTTCACGTTCTCTCTCTGCTCCTAAAAACCTCTGTCATCCCATCTCAAACATTGGAGTCGTTCTCTGGTCTGTCCGAGGAAACAATGAGGGTTTTCATGAAGAAAGAACTCATAAGACGACAAGAAAACAAATAAAACCCTTAATCAGCTGTTCTCTTGGCAGCTGGGGTTTGCACGTGACCACAACACCCCCGGGACTCCCCCACGCAGGACCACCTCGCTTGGCAGACACATCCCCGTGCATAATTAGCACAAAAGCAACCAGTTCCCAATACAAGGATCCAAATGGATTTTTTTTTTAAATTTGGGTGCATGCATAGGAGAGAAGCATCCCCACCTGCTTCAGGAAATGGACTGGGGTTTTATCCACACAGGGTTCACTTTGCAGAACTAGTTTGGGGCCATGTGTTATCCTGCATACTACCTCCCTGCCCTGTTCTTCAGAGAACTGTAAGAATTTCGAGCCCCGGGCTCTAAAGAAGGAATGTTGTTTGTTGTGGTGCTCAACACGCTCGGGTTTCTGTGTGCCATGAGTAAGTCCATTGCAGAATGTTCTGTCCCCAGATACGCAGGATAGTGTGACACCACACACAAGCATCCCATGGATGTTCTTGTCACTGCATGAATCACTCATGCATATGGGGCTTGCAGAACAACATGTAATTAGGAAAATAAACCGTTGTATTCTAGTTCTGGCTCTGAACATCCTGTCCAGCTCCTCCTGAGTCTCCCCACAGGGAAGGGCAATGCTGACCTTGTGTGCTTTGGATCTGCGTGTAGCGTGTAACCGGCTTTCCAGAGGACCTAGCCCTGCCCACCTTGCGGTCAACAGATCCAAGTGTGGAGTTAGGGTGTCTTCTCAAGCTGCTCCAGGAGCTTTTTGATCCTGTTTCTCTGGTTAAACTTTTGAAAAACCTCTTGGGCGGGAACCGATGATTCAATTTGATTCCTTCAACTGATTAGATGAGGCCCACCCACGTGAGGGTGGGGAGGACTACTCAGTCCACCAACATAAATATTAATCTCATGCAAAAACACTCTCACAGAAACATCCAGAGTAATGCATGACCAACTATTTGGGCACCCCATGGCCTAGCCAAAGTGAGGCATAAAGTTAACCATTACCGTACGACAGACTTAAACAATTAGTAAATGTGTTTCTACATTCACCAGTGATCTCTACATTTACTAATAAAATGTAGTACATGCTCTAGTAAATGTATCGTGAAGCAGAATAGCTCAGTACAGCTTGCTTCTTCTACAGAATCCAGAATAATTCCAAGGTGCTCAGAATCTATGAAATGATTCTGGAATTCTGCTGCGTCCCAGCATAAAAATCCAACAGTGTCTAGTTTATGAAGTCCACTCCTTTCATCTTCATCCGTCTTTTAGAATTTGAAACAATTATTATTTTCCATCTCTTTTTCCTTCTAAAAGCTCTACTGCGGGGCACCTGGCTGTCTTAGTCAGTAGAGCTTGACACTCAGTTTCAGGGTTGTGAGTTCAAGCCCCACACTAGGCATGGAGTCTACTCTAAAAAAATTCTTTTTTAGACTTATTAATTGAGTCACACCGTATACAGTCATATACACAAGTATTAAATGTGCATGTCGATGGAGTTTTGCATATATATCCTCATGTAAAAATCACCCGGATTAAGATATAGTACATTTGTGGTAAGGCGTAAATCTCTCTCGTGTCCTGTGCCATGCAAAATACCACAGCCTGCAAGTAATGACTATTCCAGCCTCTACAACCATGGATCAGTTTTGTTCATTCTTAAACTTCACATAAATGGGACCATAAGGAATGTAGTGTTGATTCTGTCTCAGTGTCTCCTCATGAGATATACCCTTGTTCTCTTCCCAATAATACTGGATTCACCCAATAGCTCTTACCTTCTCATGGCCATGAAATATTTCTGCATATGAAAATATCACACTGCACTTATCCATTTCTGTTGGAGGAACATTTGGTTGTTTCTAGTTCTTGGCTACAATGACCATTCAACAAACTCTTTTGTGCATGTCTCTTGGTGGGAAAAAGAAAATCCCAAGGATGGTTGAGTGCCTCTCTGGTCATGGAAGTGCTCACACCCATCACCACTTGTAAGTGCAAGGGGGGCATGTTCCTAGGTTTAAAGTCTTTTAGGGTGTGTTTGATTATCCATAGAGGACCAGAAGTGCTCAGGTGCACCTGGAATATGATTCCTTGGAAACTGAGACACAGAGAAGTATTGGGATGTTCAGAGAAGGCTCCTGATCCATGGTATTGAAGATGTATCTTTATTATTATTATTCCATCTCTCTATCTCTCTATCTATTGTTGATTTATATGTATCTATTTATAATGTATATCTTCATCTGTGTATCTATCATCTGTCCATCCATCCATCCATCCATCCACCCATCCATCTGTTCATCTATCTATCTATCTATCTATCTATCATCTATTATCTACCTAGTATCTCTCTATTACCTAAGTATCTTCCATCTATCTCCCTATCCATACATCCATCTTTTCATCTATCTATCTATCTATCTATCTATCATCTATCCTATATCTATCATCTATCTGCCTGCCTATCTGTATATAATTGATTTATATATATCTATTTATAATGTATATCTCCATCTGTGTATCTATCATCTATCATCATCCATCCAATCTATCATCTCTCTACGTACTACCCATCCATCTACCATCCACCCATCCATCCATCTGTTCATCTATCATCTATCTATCTATCTATCTATCTAGTATCTATCTCTCTCTCTATTACTTAAGTATCTTCCATCTACCTATCCATACATCCATCTGTTCATATATCTAACTATCTATCATCTGTGCTTCTATCATCTACCTATCCATCCATCCATCCATTCACCCATCCATCTACCTATTATCTACGTACCTACCTCTACCTGGCACCAAATATCTTGGGAAGGTAGTACAACAAGAAGAAGGGAATGGAAATCTGAAGGTGGTAATTCAAGTCCCCTATGGGGAAAACCCAACTCAGTGTTAAAATAACCCCTGAGAATACATGGTCTGATGCAGTGAACGTACTCACGCTGATGGCTTTTATGGCTTCTCAACCTAGTACGTGGGGTTGCATACGGGAGATGATGCTGCCCTTTTAAAACTTTCTCTTCCTCCCCATCCCCTTTCTTTTGAGATAACATAACATGAGTAGGATCATGAAGATGACAATGACGATTTCAAGCAATTTCCATGACGGCAGAGGAGTGTTAATCTCTGTTGTTTAAATTACACTAATGGGGTAATTTGAAGGCTGTGAATGATGGGAAAATCAGGTCCTACTTGTGCACAGAGCGATATCGAACACATGCCTTCGTAGAAGCCCAGATGAGACATGCTGGCTGGCTATGCCACTGGCCCCATTCCCAGCACAGCTCCCATGCTGAATAATGAAAGAATTTGTGAGGTCTAGAAGCATACCCTGAGTTCTGTCCTTAATTCTGAATGCTCTGTCATTTTTAAAATTTCTTCTTCTCCCTGATCCCTTTTTCTAAAATCATGGATTTGGTCTTCCCTGTGCAGAAGCTACTGATTATAAAGACCTTCCGAGGTCTTTATATGAGGCTCTGTGGAGCTCAGTAGGGGTTTCGCTGCCAGTCAGGATGAAACCTTAGTTAATGGAGATGTGGACGGCAATGCTCTCCACACTATTTCGCTGGTGCATTTTACACAGCATCAAGGGATCTTTGGGAACAATGGCATCCCCAGTCTGTGTAGCTGCCAGTTTCTTGAAGTGCCAAGGGAAAGGAGGCTGCCACGGAGCTGATGTTCGTGGTCCGACGCCACGCAGAAAGAAAGGAACTGTTGAACAGCATCATCTGCTTGTCGGTTGAGAAGGTGTGTGAATGAGAACCGCTCTTACCAATGATGCTTTCTGTACTCGCCAGCATCCTGCAGCGTCCAGACTCCCCAAGGGAGAGCTGCTATTCTGTGTGAAGGCATTGCTCTAGGAATGCTCTAGGCATTGCAAAATGGGGATGCTTAGGTGGCTCAGTCGGTGAAGCCTCTGCCTTTGGCTCAAGTCAGGATCTCAGGGTCCTGGGTTCTATTCCTGGGTCGGGTTCTCTGCTCAGCGCAGAGCCTGTTTCTCCCTCTCCTTCTACCCCTCCACCCTGTTTGTGCTCTTTCTCTCTGAAATAAATAAATAAAATCTGAAAAAATATATATACAAATGCAAAATGGTTTTCTCAGAAGTAAGGGATGAAACCTAGTTCTCGGAAGGAACCCCTTCACCGGGTGGGTTCAGCAGAATGTTTCTGGGTGCTGAGGTTTGTTTGCCCCCTCTCCCCAAACTGCTGGTGTCTGGCAGGGAGCATGTATCACTTTACCGCTTACGACAAGGCTTGTGCACTGAGGTCAGCTTCAATGCTTTCTGAATCCCCCAGATTGTGACTTGAAGAGGATTCCCTCCAAAATACATGCCATCTGGAATCTTGGAGTGTGAGCTTATTTGGAAATAAGCTCTTTGCAGACAGATTAATTAAGGACCATGAGATGAGTCCATTCTGGACTTCGGGTATGTTCTTTATCCAGTGACAAGTGTCCCCACAAGAGACAGAAGAGGAGACACAGAGGAGAAGCCAGTGAAGATGGACGAAGACATAGGAGGGACATAGCCACCAGCCCAGGGACACCTGGAGCCCCAGCAGCTGAAAGAACAAGGAGGACCCTCCCCTGAAGCGTAGGAGGGAGCATAGCCCTGCCTCGCCTGGATCTCAGCTGCCCTGCCCCGCCTGGATCTCAGTGGCCTGGATCTCAGACTTCTGGTTTTCAGAGCTGGTGGAGGACACCTGTGTGATTATTTTGAGCCCCAAGTCCCAGATTGTAGTCATTTGTTATGGCTGCCCTAGGAAACTCACACACTTATCTATGATGTCTTGCTTGTGGTCACTTACTACAGCAGCCTTGGGGAACTCACACTCTCAGTCAGAGGAACAGAACAAACAAGTGGCAGTTTCTAGCACAACTGGAAACTGAGGACACATGCCGTTTTAGAGGTAAGTCCATATGAACTGTTTCCTTCTTAGTCCTGGTTTTGGAATGGATTAGCAAGAGCTTCAGGTATGTGATCAATTGTTTCTGGTTTTTTAGATTTTATTCATTCATTTGACAGAGAGAGAGAGAGAGAGAGAGAGAGAGAGAGAGCATAAGCAGGGGGAGTGGCAAGCAGAGGGAGAAGCAGGCTCTCTGCTGAGCATCTTTTGGGGCTGGGAGAGAATGGAAAATAATTTTCATGAGCTCTGTGCTTGATCAGTCTTTCTGATTTTGAATGGCTATGTGACCCACTGTGGGAGATAGAGCTGATTTAAAACTGGACAGAACGAGCTCTGTCTATCTCTGGGGATGCCTGGAGGTCTGCTCTTTGATCCACAGCCTTGATAAGAGCGGTGGAATTTATGGTGTGCTGTCTATGTCTGAAACAAGCTGGGAAGTCTGCGGTGTCCTCTTCTTTACAGATGGCTTATGACTGGCCTAACCAGTGAAGTCGGTGTGGTTTGACCATCCGTCCACAGTGTGGATGGAAACTTCTGCTTGAGGCTCTCCTGAAGAAGTCAAGACTCCTCACATGGATCCCGCTGGATCCCTTGAAGGGGCGTGTGACAGCATGTCTGGACGCCACTGCTGGCTTCCATCTGCTCGTTGCACGGCGTCCTTCGCTTTGCAATGCAAGCTTTATCCCTTCACAGCCATTAGAATGGATGCCATCAAAAAACCAGAAAACGATGAGCATGGGAGGGGAGGTGGAAAAATGGGATCCTCTGTGCGTTGCTGGTGGGAAACGGTGCCGCTGTTATGGGACACAGGGTGTTTTGTCAAAACATTAAATGCACAAGTACCATGAGATCCAACAAACCCCATGTCGGGGCAACTACCCTCCGAATTCAAAGCAGGATCCCAAAGACATGGAGACCCGTGTTCGTAGCAGCATACCTCACGATGACTGAAGGTGGAAGCAAGCCAAATATCCATGGATGGATGGACAGATGGACAGATGGACAGAAAGTGGTCCATGCACACAGTGGAAAATGACTCAGCCTTAAAAAGGAAAGGTACTCTACACCCGCTACAATGTGCATGGAGCTCGAGGACATGATGCTGGGTCACCGAAGGACAAATCCTGTGTGATTCCTTGTCTATGAGGTCCCTAGAGGAGTCCCATCCACAGAAAGGCAGAGAGTTGGTGGGGCCAGGGGCTGGGGGAGGACGATGGCAAGCTAGTGTTGGATGCGGACAGACTTTCAGATGGGGAAGATGGAAAGTTCTGGAGACGGATGGCGGGGATGGTCACACGACAAGGTGAATGTGCTCGATGTTACTGAGCTGTGCACCCAAAAATGGTGACGATGATAGATTTTATGGTATGCGTATTTCACCTCAAAATTAAATAAGCAAATGAACTTATTTATAAGTAAGTAACCTATAGAAGAAAATAATGTATAAGTAAGTAAGTAAATTAAGTAAATAAAAGCCCTATGTGGGTATGCTCCTACACTGAATTTGGGAAATTGTTGCGTCTACCTATAAACAGCTTTGAACTGCACGGGCTCCTTTAAATTCAATTTACTTATCTGCACGAGAAGCTCTGTGCCTTCCTGTAAAGTTCAGGATATTGCTTTAAGTCCCTTCATTCTATTCCTATATCGTATATTAGTATATTGTATATTGTATTGTGTGTGTATATATATACAACTATGTGCTTTATAGAACTACATTTAACCATATGTATTTATGATATTAACTAACTGTTACCATGTTATATTAGCTAGAAAACGTAATGCGGTTGCTTGGACAACTTCCTGGAATGCAAAGCCACATAATTAGGTCACTAGAAGATTTTATTAGTTTTAACAAGTGAAACTGGTCAGAATCATATTTTCCTGTGGAATGCAAGATAACCCCCCACATTTTGCAAAATGCTGCAAGCTTGCTTCATCATTTAATATAACAGATCCCAACAATTTCTGATTCTCCATCTGCTTCTGTTTTACTATAACATTTGTATTTTGCATATACACTATTTTTTTTTTTTACAAAAAGATTTTAAGTAATCTTTACACGCAACGTGGAGTTTGAACTCACAACCCCAAGATCAAGATTTATTTGCATGTTCCATGGACTGAGCCAGCCAGGTGCCCCACTCTTAACTATTTTCAAGGGCCAGAACTTTTATGGGAAAAGTGAAATGCAGGTTCTCCTTATAAATCTGTGAAAAGCCATAGCCCTTCTCGTGATGTGAAAGATATTTGTTTCAAAAATTAACATGATCATTGGGTTGCAGTCACACCGGAAATGCTTTCTCCCATTTTGCAATGAAACACACATGAGTTTATGGGTGTATATCATTATTTAATTAAGTTATGCTCTTGGAGGCACGTGGCAGACACATTTGTCTTCCTGTGGCTTGCACAGGAATGCGGGTTTTAATTTTTCATGTATTTTCTATACACATGGGGAGATATGGAGATGGAAGGCTGTATTCCAAGACTGGAGACCAAAAGGGTTTCTGTGACCCACACGAGCAATGGAGGAATGCAGACATTTCTCAGACTCTCCCATCTGGGGTTGTACGCTACGGTCTTAGTCAGCTCGGGCATCTGTAACAGAACCCCACAGACAGGGTGACTTCAACAACAAACATTGATCTCTCACTGTCCTGGAGGCGGGGAGTCCAAGATCCAGGCAGGGCCAAGGCTGGTTCCTCCTGAGGCCTATTTCCTTGGCTTGTAGACACCATCTTTGTCCTGTGTCCTCATGTGACAGAGAGAAAGAGCTCTAGGGTCTTCTGCTCATCTTACAAGGACACGTCCTTGTAAGATGGGGACACCATGGCATGACCTGATGGAACCCTAATCACCTCCAGAAGATACTACCTCTTCACAACATCCAATTGGGCTTTAGGGCTTCTACATATGCTTTTCCATGGGGCTGTGGGAGGGGTACACACATTCAGTCTGTAACAACCATTTTTAGTCAGAAAGGGAATGAATAGATCTTCCAACCTCTATAGTTTAGAAAAAATGTAGTGAGCACTGGGATTGAGGTCATGCATGAATCCAGGATGGAAAGGTGCAAAATACACAAGTTTCTTTCAATATACAGAAAGTGAAAGGCTCCCCATCCTTTTTTTTTTTTTTTAAGATTTTATTTATTTATCTGACAGACAGAGATCACAAGCAGGCAGAGAGGCAGACAGAGAGAGAGGAGGAAGCAGGCTGTCCACAGAGCAGAGAGCCCGATGCGGGACTTGATCCCAGGACCCTGAGATCATGACCTGAGACGAAGGCAGAGGCTTAACCCACTGAGCCACCCAGGCGCCCCTCCCCATCCTTTTTAATTGAAGTATAGTTGGAATAATGTTTTTGAAAGTAAAATACTTTTTTTTTTTCAAACTGGAATTACTATTATTTAAATTATTTTTCATTTTATTTTATTTTTTAAATGTAATGAGAATTGGGCATCTCTCATTTTGTTTATTCAAACTTACATATTTTTGTATATGAAATAATTCTTGATGGCTTAATTCTACCTTATTTTCTGATAAATTCCCAGATGGAAACTCTTTGGTGTGTTTTCATGGTAGAAAAATCATGTGTTAGGTGCTAACCCTTTAAGAAAAAAAAAAGTCAGGGACGCCTGGGTGGCTCAGTTGGTTGAGCAGCTGCCTTCGGCTCAGGTCATGATCCCAGCGTCCTGGGATCGAGTCCCACATCGGGCTCCTTGCTCGGCAGGGAGCCTCCTTCTCCCTCTGCCTCTGCCTGTGCTCGCTCTCTCTCTCTCTCTCTAACAAATAAATAAATAAAATCTTAAAAAAAAAAAGAAAAAAAAATCACAGCATCCAGTTTCGTGCAAACTCATTGTTGGCGTTTCCTGGGAACTTGTTGTTAAAATAACAAGAAGCTGGATGCCTGGGTGGCTCCATCAGTGAAGCTCAGCGGGGAGCCTGCTTCTCCCTCTCCCTTTGCTCTCCCCCACACTCACGATCTCTCTCTCTCTCTCAAATAAATAAATAAAATCTTTAAAAAATAATAAATAATATAACAAGAAGCAAAGGAAACTCTTTCCAAGATTTCTCGGTGTATTTGTTGGTACAGCTCTGAACTGTGCGAAGCTTTGTCTACACTTAACATCTCCTTTGGAAATTGTCATTGCTTTTCAGACATTCTTGGGAAAAAGGAAGTGTCTTTAAATAGGAAACCAAGTCCCATGCTGTATGGGCTTGAGTTGTTGAGCGGAGGGGTTCTACTGTTGGCTTCCCAAGAGAATGTTTTTT
>RCUC01122863.1:0-37305 GCA_003697995.1 Taxidea taxus jeffersonii
TCACGATGAAGAGCCACGAAATAACCACACCAACAGCAGGTAACATTGTCATACATCAACCGTGTTCCAAGAACTTGACATATATTATGACTGGTCCCTGCCATAACCTTCAATGGGAGGAATTGCTATGCTCGTGTCTCTCTCTTTACCACTAACTAAAGGTTAGTTACCTTTAGTTACTAAAGGTTAGTGGTAAAGAGAGTTGCCCCAAATTGCCCAAATAAAGCCAGGTCATTCTGGCTCTGAAGTCAGCATTCTTTCCATGGCTATCTTTCCCTTCTAATTGAGGAAAATAGGTCTTCAAATGCTTGCTGGAGCTCAAGGATTAATTCCCAGAAAAGTTTACGGATTACGGTCAAGATTGGATCATTGACTGGTCAGATCAAGCAGCCCTGGTGCAAGGACTGAGTCCTGCCTTAGGCCTATTATATTCTCAATCTCCCACCATCCACCTCTCAATACCTACGTCTGCAAAAAAGGAGTCTGGGTTCTCACGTAGCTGGCCCAGTATGTGCTTAATTGATTTCCCACACTGCCCCAGATAGTTCAAGCCATGGAGGATGGCTGTGGGCCAGGGTGAGTGTCAGGCAAGAAGAAGATGCTTTATTTTAAAGCAGAGGACACAATAAAATGAACAGAAGGCTTGTCTTTCACCACGCAAGGCACTCAATCTTAAATAGATCGAGTTTGCCTCTTGTTTCCAAAAAAAAAAAATTTCACTTTCTTCACCAATGTGTATTTACCTTTCTCAGATTTAGGCAACTAGGGGCAATAATTAGGGGACCAGTGGAAGTGATGGGAGCATCTTAAATAGTTGCTCATAGACGACTGGCCGGGGGAGTGCAGGAACAAATAAACAGTAAAGAAAGGGGGATAATGTTGCAAGGTCTGTTCCCTATGCAAACAGCCCAGCTAGAATACAAAGTCCATGAACCTTACCTCCTCCCACATTTGAAATGGAACCTGGATGGGATATTTGGGGGTTCCTCCCTCTGGCATGACATTGCTGAATTCCCGATGTAGTTGCCTAGAAGCCTCTTAAGTAGGTTAAATGGCTGTGTGTTATGCCACTGTATGATTTGAGGAATGTAGGGGAGACTCCTGCACATCCTGCCTCATTCAGAGTCTTGCCAAAGTGGCCCTTAAAGATGCCTGACATTTCAGTTAATGCTCATTGTTCTTCCTCAAGCCAAAGATTAAGGGCTGATGCAAATACTCCTGGGAAAGGTAGTTCATTAACCTATTACCAGTCCTATACGTGTTAGTTGGAATGAGTTCGACTACTAATTTACACAAGAAATAATAAATGTAAAACACACTGTGTAATCCACAAATCACCAGAGAAGTAGGAAATTATCTGAACACACTTAATAATCAAGATGTAACATAATTTGAATACATTTTAACTGAAAAATCAACTTCACCATCACATCTAATATCTGTCAAGTGTTCATTATATTTATATGCTAGGCATTATCCAGAGATTTCATGACAACAAACCTATAGGAGGTAGTATGATTCTAAGTCTCAGTTTACAGATGAGAAAGAGGAGGCACAGAGAGGTCAGGCAACTTCTCAAAAGTCAAAGAGCTAATAAGTGTAAGCCAGGATTTGCACCAAGCAGTTGTAAGGGCCTATTTAGCCAAAACAGCTCCATTTCGGTTGAATAGCCATTGTGGTGTTTATGCAGTAAAATTTAAACTGTCCCTGCCCCCCTTCCGCAAGGCGCTGCCGCTCCCCACAGGGGACTTACTTAAAAACAAGTCCCGGAAACCAGTCCCAGGTAACAAAGCGGGTAACAGGCGGGTCAGGCCTGGTGGAGGGATCCAATCAGTGGGGGCGCGTACTGTCTCCGTAGCTACCAAGGTGTGTGGACCCCGCCCTTTGGGCGCCAATTCTGACCGAGGTGATAGGGTAGTTCAAATGCCTACTATGGGGTCAACTGTAACTCAGCTAGTCACTTCTGTGTGACCCGGCCTGACCGTGCAGTTTTCTCCGTGTCATTGGCCACCTGTGCATGGCCAGGCCCAACCACATGGCCTTTGCCCATAAAAGCCCGTCTATAAGGCAGAGAGGGGTCGCCTCTTTGTAAGAGACGGCCCTGGCCTGTCAGTTTGATTCTGGATGCTTGGCACGAAATAAAGCTTTGCTTGACCTTCGCTTTCTATCAGTCTCGCTCCTTTGATTACGGACCCAACACAGTCTACTTCCAGAACCTGCACTGTAAACCACTTTCCTACTCAACTGCCCCCTTCAAAGTTATGATGGCCGGAACATATGGGAGAAAGAAAATTTGTGAGTCATGAAAGGACTGAACTTATTTAAAAGTGTTATCTAATATCTAGTACAATATGGCTACACTTTTCTGATATCAGCTCCTAAGAGAACTCTGCTGTGCTTGTTGTGGTCTGAACGCCATCATCATGGAAATAATCAGGGCGAGGTCATGGACAGTACTTACTGTCACGTGATTGATGTGGTCACTTCTGCCACCTTCATCTTTGTGATCTTTGCCGTCGTTGTCATCGTCATCATCGTGATTTCCTGAGGACTTCCCGGGTCCAGGAATCATATTTCAGACACTACCTGAACAGTCTCATTTTAATCTGCAAAGCGATCTTATGGGGCGGGTATAACTGTTCACATTTTATACATGAAAGGACTGAAGCTCGGAGATGTTAAGCTCATAGAACCAGAGGTGATGGAACCTACGTCTGCCTTCAAAGCGTAAGTTCTTAACCATTTCACTTGGTCTAAAATTGTAATAAGACTTCTACCGGCGCCGCCGCCACGAAATGCCACCAAAGCGTGCTTTATGTGTCAGGCTACCCGTCGCATTAGTCCGAAGTCACGATTTCAAACTGTGGTTCTTGGGCTACGTCCAGCCAGCTGTCTGTTTTGGTAAATAAAGTTTTATTGGGGCGCAGTCACACTCACTCACCTGCACTGCGCAGGTGTGTTTGTATGTGTGTTTGTATGGAAAGGGAGAGCTGAGCCGGTACAAGGGAGATCCCAAAGCCAACCCTACTCTCACAGAGAAGCCTGTGGACGCCCCCAGCTTTAAGCCACTTTGAAATGTGCATGTGTTGCTGTTCTCATTTACACATGAATATGCTGGAATCCAGAAAGATTAGGCAATTTTCCCATCCAACTGTTAAAGAGCAAGAACCTAGCAAACACCTGAGGTCCAGATGACTCGGATTTTGTTCCTTTTCCTCCCTGAAACTTACAGAGGCAACAACTTTCAGAGCCACCCGTTGAAGGAAAGGAGATTTCTCTAACATGTGGTTAACAATCTGGTTTTAAGTGTCTGACTGACACCGGGGCTAGAGTTGTACGTTTTCCACTGCCAGAGGAATATTAAATTGCTCTTACCTTCTGAGAATTTACTGTATTTAATTCCTTGGGGATGGATGCTTACGGGCTTGTCTGCCTTATTCTTAAAGTGAACTTTCATGATGTCTCCAACTTCAGCAAACAAAGTGGGCCCGAGAAGTCCTACAGAAACAAGGATTTATAATATGTCTGTGTTCAGGAATACCCAAGACAGAGCGGCTAAGCATGGAGAGACCCAGAGAACCCCACGAGGGATGGCTGTCGTTCCCCTGGCCCGGAGGCTGGCCTGCTCGTCTCCGATCTCGAAGGGTTCGCTGGCCCGTCTCGACATTACACGCAGGCAGGACAGGACAGGAAGGGAGAAATGTTTGGGCTCAGAGCAGGTCAAGAGAGAGAAGGAATGGTTCTGCTCATGTCTACCCCATCCTGACCCCTGTCATTTCTTGCCGATTACAGCCTTTGGTCAGGAGAAGAAAGGTGTTCGTTTTCAGTCGTGCAGGGTGGTTTGAGGGAAGGTGACTGGCTCCGTGAGATCTCCCTGAGGGGGACCTCTCAGAGACCGCAATGAAGTGAGGGGGAAAGTCACAGAGAACTCTGGTCCTGAGGTGAGTTCAGAGTCCCCGAGGCAGGAGTGAGCTCGATGCATCCAAAGAACAGAAAGGAAAAGACTGCAGGCAGAGAGAGAGGCGATGAGGGAGGGGGCGGTCCTGTGGGGCTTTACGGGCTTTGGTAAGGAATTTGGATTATCTTCTGAATGAAATGGAAAATTGCTGGGGCTTTGTGCCGCAGACAGACATGGTTTTAAAAGTTCATTCCGGAAAGAAACGAAAAAAAAGGACCTCCTAGCTGCTGTGTGGAGACCATGCGCGTGGAGACGGACCGGAAGCGGGAGCGGGCGGCCAGGTGGGGGAAGAGGCTCGGTTCCAGACATTCTGGAGGCCGAGCCAGCGGGATGTGCCCGTGGGGTGCTGCGGCCCGTGAGAGAGGGAAGCCAAGGGTGACCCTGCGCTGTTTTATCCGAGCAACGGGGTAAACGGCGTGACCAGTTACTTCAATGTGGGACACCGTGGGGCGACAGGGGAGAGGGGCAGGTATCAAGAGTGACGTCTCACGTCCTACACGACAGGTGTGCTGAGTCCTGCGGCCACGTGGATAAACAAGACACTGTCCCTGTCCTCGAAGAGCTCGCAAGCTGGGGGCAAACATCCGGCAGGAGCTACCGCTGAGATGCGGGCAAAGTGCTGCAGGAGCGGAGAGCATGAAGGGCCAGTTCTGCTGAGGGGTTACGGGAGGAGGTGATATCTGAGTCGGACTCGGGCAGAATCATAAATGAGAACTTCCCCAAATTAAATGTTTGTGACTCTTGCCACGAGAGTTGACTGCTCTCACTTCCCAGCACCTGTAAACTCCGTGGGGTTCGCTTCTCCCCAGCAGAGACCGCAGGAGCTTGAGGAGAACGGGGCAGCAGCCACGGAGTTCAACCAGCATTTGTTTGCAGGGCTGATGGTCACGTTAATCGGGCCCCACTTACAGAACTGTAATGGTGACTAAACAGATGCCTTCACAGAGCTTACAAAAAAGTAAGAAGGACAGATTTTAACAAACCATCACACAAACATTTAATTACAAACTGTGGAAAGTATTGTGAGAGAAAAGCACAGCTTATGCTGAGGAGCTTTGACAGAGTGATCTTCTCTAATTTTGGAGAAAGGGAGGGGCTCAGGGTTGGGACATACTTCCTTGAGGAAGCAATGCTTTAACTGAAGTCCAAAGGCAAAGAGGCAAAGGCATGGGCAGGGACATTTCAAGGAGTGGGATGAGCATGTGCAAAGGGCCTGTGGCACCGGAAAACTTGGCCTATTCAGAAAACTGACCGATGGTCACAGTGAAGGTAAAGTTTAACAGGTAAGAGAGAGAGAGAGGCAGAACATGAGGCTGAAGGCACGACCAGAGGCCCCATCAGTAGAGCCTTCTACATCTTTGAGTTTTGCCTCTCAGTGTATCTGGAAGCCAATAAAGAGTTTTAAGCAGGGGTGAGACATGGACCAGATTTGGGGTTTTAAATCCCTGGGGCATTAGTGGAGGATAAACTGGGGACAACTCAGAGTGGATGCTGAGAGGACAGACAGAGGGCTCCAGGCGGGTGACATGGTGATGTAGTGCCAGCTGATAGTGGAAGTGATGAGAACATGCTAGAGGGCTACTAGAGATGAAACTGTCAGGGCTTGCCGGGTGGCAAACGGGTGGAGGGTGAGGGAGACCAAGTTGCTGGGGATGGCTGGTAATGTTCCGGCTGGGGACCTGGGGGCAGGAGGGCACCCTTTGCTGGCATGAGGACACTGCGGGAGGTTTTGTTTGGTAGACATGGTAGGCAGAATAATGGCCCAGCAGAGATGTCCGCATCTTTACTCCCGGGACCTGTGAATACACTACGTGGGATGGCCAGTGGGGCTCAGCAGGTATGATCCCGAACTCCCACATCAGGCTGCCTCTAGTAACGGGAAAAGGCAAGGAGATGACTGTCCCCCAGAGGCAGAGAGCTCTGTCAATGCCTTGATTTTAACCCAGTGAAACTTATTTTGGACTTCTGACCTGAAGAACTGCAAGATAATAAATTGTGTTGTGAAGTTTGTGGCATTTGTTACTTATTGGCAATGGGAAACAGGATCTCTGAGACGGAAGCCCCCTTTCCCTACTTCTATGTTTCTTACTGCTTTCACCAAACTCCCAGTACTGGAGTTTATGCGGATCTTGTGCCTCAAGCGTGTTGTTTGCTTCTGTGTTAGCTCTGCACAGGACTGTGGAGGTCACACTGTTCAATCTTCAATTTAGAGATACTTACAAGCCTGGGATGTGGGGGTGGGGAGGATGGCTGGCTCAAGGTCAGTCAATCACTGGGTGGTGCCCCTGGGGTTAGAACTCAGGTCTCTGGACTCTTGGACCAATGCTTTCTCTACCACCTTGCACAGAGCAGGTTCAGACCCGCCTCCTTTCCTGAAACAGTTCCAATGTCTACACCATTTTGACTCGTGACAACAACCGGCAGGGCTAGCTGACCTCTCTCTCTCTTCTGGCTGCTACCCTTGGTCCTAGCTCCTGATGGAAGGCCCCACTGGCTCTTCCCGCCTGCCAGGGATGTCCAGGAGCCCCAAAGAGTGCTGGCCACGTGGTCACAGCGTGCACTGCATTTGTTGCCATGGCACCTGGCTTGGGTGATTTGTTTGCTGGCATCGCATGGCTACAAGTGCCCCATGCCCGGGATAAGTCTCCTTAGTTATTTAACCTAATAAGACCTCTTGCTGCAATGAATGGTCTGGGTATTTATTTGCCTCCCTTTCTGTTTCCTTGGAATTAAGGCCAAACAAAGGGATGTTTTCATAAATGCAAACCAAATACCTTCCCTCAGGTGGGCAAACACATGAGTGTTGCCTGAGCTGCTGGTGAGCTCCTCCGTCAGCCCTATGGCCTGGGACCCAGCAGTGACGTGGGGGAAGGGGCTGCCTGCCTTGCAGTCCCAGGAAGGTAGCACAGCATGTACCCAATTTCATGCGGTTTTGGAGTTGAAAAGGACAACATGAAGTCAGCTAATCCCACCCCCTGCACTCAGGTGCATATGAGCTACAGAAAACAGGGAAGCCCAGTGCTGCACTAGTTTAGAACCCCTTCAGGAGCAAACGTTTCATACCCTTCCTTGAAAACACTCAGAGTCCACACTCGCCATTTTGAAGCCCCAGGCTGGATTCCTGACAATGAGCCCAGCCCCTGCACTTGTCCACATGGCTGCAAACCTCCCCGGAGGGACCCCTCCCGACCCCCAGCCCTACAGCCTCGCCCCCACCCACAATTACAGTGACTTCTGGGCCACCCTGAAGAAGTGTCACATGACTCATTCGTGCAGCGTTCAGCCGGAATCATACCCGCCAAGAGCAGGAAATAGGGGAAAGTGCCAGTGACCTAAAACCAGGCTGGGAATGGGGCGGGTCACACAGTCAGTGCCAGTGTTTGAACCCAGAGCTTCAGAGGCTTCACCCCGGACTTGCCGCACTGTATCAGCTACGCATGGACATAAGATGAGCACAATACTACCCCTGCCTTTCAAGGATTCATAGTTAAGTAACTTTGGGAGTTCAGGAAGAAGCTGCTTAAAAATGGTGTTTAATGCCTCTGACTTCACTTAAAACAAATGTGATAGGAGATACACAGGGGTTGGTAGAAAGGTGAAGTTTTAAGTGCACAGGGTTTAAATGTAAATTAATGATCAAGATTTACTTCTAATTAATGAGGTTGAATCAGGAAATTTCTACAAAAGCTAATAATCTCAAAGGATTTTTTAAAAAAGATTTTACTAATTTATTTGATAGAGAGCAGAAGCATGGGGAGCAGCAGGTAGAGGGAGAGGGAGAAGCAGGCTCCCTCCTCAGCGGGAGGATCCCAGGACCCCGGGGTCATGACCTGAGCGGGAGGCAGCCGCTTAGTCTACTGAACCACCCAGGCGCCCCAGCTCAAAGGGTTCTGATCACGTACTCTCCTCTCCAAAAACTATCAATGACTCCCTCCTGCCCAGAAGATAGTCTCCAGCCTGGCCCTGGCCTTTCTAACACTTACAGTTCTCGGCACTGTGGCTTACATGGCCCAGACATTCAAATTCAGTTAATTTGGCAAAAGCCACACAGGTAAGGCTCTAAACACCTGTCCGATTCCTCTTTTTTCCAGGTAGGGGGTATGTTTCCCAGCTCGTTTTCCCTTTGCACACGTACAGTTTAATTTAATTAAATATTTCTTCGGTATCTGCTCTATGTACTAAGCTTGGAACCAGAGCTATGAACACGAAGACTCTGACAGAGGACAGGAGATCCTGCAGCTTCCTGCCCACGATTACAGACTGGGATTTAGTGGTAACCTTACTGTCTGTTGCCGTCCTCCCTGAGGTGACACCTCTTCATCCTCAAGCTAAGTCCGCCCAACTTTTGAATCGCATCACTTCCTACTTCTTGAGTCTGGCTCCGGCCATTATTCTCCCTCCGATGTGATTACCCTCCCCTTTTCCACTGGGTAGGTCAAGTCACTGCGTTCTTGTTTGTAAAAGTCCAAAATATACTTCAGCCCCCCTTTCCCGTCCAGGACCACCCGGTCTCTCCTCACATGTGGAGCCAAGTTTCAGGAAACAGTTTTCTCTAAGTTACTCCTGCTTCCGTTTTCCTCCTTCACCTCCATTCGCCAAGGGAAGTGGCACTGAGGAAAGCAGTAAAGAGAGTTTCAAGAGGGGGATCACTAAGTATCCTCGTAATGCCGAGGGGGAAAAGAACCGGAAAGAAGCCATTGGATCTGGCACCTCAGCATCATGGGTGCCCTGTTCTGAGAGTCATTTTAGCGGACTTCCGTCAGAGAGGGCCAGGGAGGAAACAGTATTACAGAGAATGGAGTGGAGGGCTCATGTGGGAAAACGGCCCTGAAGGAAAGGCAGGGAGTCGAGGGGAGATTTTGTTCTAGGTAGGGGTGGGCCTGAACATAGTTCATGTTTTGTTTTACTGCTGTTGAGTTTTGGCTGAAGGGAAGGTTCTAGCCAAGGAAGACCAGTCTTCGCTTGGTTAGTACGGAAGGACGAGTGAATTACTGACCCGGCGACCCAAGGGAGGAAGTTCTCTCTTTATGGCCTCTACCATTCCTGTGAAATATGGTATCATATTTAAGAACCCCAAAACCCATTCAACCCACTTTCTTTGATTAAAGGGGAGATGAAGAAAGGGGTGTCGGGGTGGCTCCATTTGATAAGCGTCTGACCTGAGTTCAGTCATGATCTCAAGGTCCTGGGATCAAGCCCCACATTGAGCCCCTATGGGGCTCCGGGCGGCTTTGGGTTCAGCAGGGAGTCTGCTTCCCCCGTTTGCTTCCTCTGCTCTCTTCCCTTGCTCTCCCCCACCCATGCTCTTGCTCTGTTTCTCAAATAACCAAATACAATCTTCAGAAGAAGAAGAAGAAAAAGGAAAAGATGAGGAAAAAGAAGAGATTTTTCTTTGAAAACAACAGCTGTTGTATACCTCACACTAAATAAAACAGGAGAAGAGGGGCCACCTGGGTGGCTCAGTCCTTGAGCATCTGCCTTCGGCTCAGGTCATGATCCGAGGGTCCTGGGATGGAGCCCCACATCGTGCTCCCTGCTAATCGGGAAGCCTGCTTCTCCCTCTCCCATTCCCTCTGCTTGTGTTCCCTCCCCCCCTCTCTCTCTGTCAAATGAATAAATAAAATCTTTTTAAAAACCCAAAAAAACAAAAAACAGGAGAAGAGATGGGAAAAGCAGATGCAAGAGAACCAGCCATGTATGGTTCCTCTGAACGAGTCTAGGGAGCTGGGTGGAAGCAACCCAGCATTTGCTAGGGTTCACCTGCACTCCACGAACTAGACTGGCAGCTCCAGGAAGGCAGGATGAGGTTCTGCCTTGTCCACTGTGGCGTCCGTAGTGCCTTCTTCAATGCCCAGCCTGTAGCTGGTGCGCAACAGTAGTTTGCTCAACAAGTGAATAAAATTCAAGCTCTTAAACGTTTTGTTTAGCTGATCAGTGTTAAAAACAGCCGGCTTCATGAGCATGGCCCCTCACGCAAGAAGGGCCCTCTGGCTTCAAGCTTTGCTGACACTGTTTTGAAATTCTCAAAAGCATGAATCCCACGCCCCACATCTTCATTTTCACCTATCCCCACAACTTGGGCAGCCCATACTGCTTAAAAACAACAAAAGCACTCATTTCTAAAAAATGTCACCAAACAGATACTTTAGATAACCGGGGATATGAAATTTTCATAGAGATTTATCTTGAAAACTGAAAAGTGGACTTCCGGCTTACCTGAAGTTTTGGATCGTGGTTTTTCTTTCAGAAAATATGGTTCATACTCTCTGTAGACAATCTTCTTAAAGGAAGGATTCGAACTAGAAATCAAATACAGAAATTAATTTGAGAGCCATATATGACATCTGCATCTCACATCACAAAACAAATGGATTTCTCATGTCCTCAGACACATAGTAGGAAAAAGAGTATTTTAATTGCATTTCAGAAACCCAAGGTTTTGTAAATATGAATAATACATGGGGTTAATAAAATAAATATTGATCTCTTCAGGAATATTTTGTTGTGGCAACCATTCTTTCCCAACATCGTCTGCCTTAACTAATCCTGTTACTCAGAATCCATTTTCTAAGAAAAGAACCCAAGATCATTGTGTGAACCCAAACTTTATGCTTAGATTTTAAATGACTAAAAATATAACCAAATCCTTTAAGAATAAATACATGGGCAATATTTTAATGATGAATCATATACAGATTTAAATTACTGGGGAACATTATAAAGAACCATTGGTTTGGTGAACCCTATCTCTAGTTGAGAAGTTGGAGATGACTAATGGAGTTAAAGCCCTGGGCACTTGTACTGAAAACAAACAAACCAAGTGAAAAAGGCAAGTTTTGGGAAATTTAAGACTCTTGTCCAGAGAAGAAACAATGGACAAATGGCAGAGCCAAGACTCAAAGAGGTAAAACCATTGTATTCATGGTAAAGAATTCACAGAAAGGGAGGCCGGGAGAGTGGGACCCTAGAATGAATATATATATATATTTTATTTATTTGACAGACAGAGATCACAAGCAGGCAGAGAGAGAGTGGGGGTGGGGGAAGCAGGCTCCCCGCTGAGCAGGGAGCCCGATGCGGGGCTCGATCCCAGGACCCTGGGACCATGACCTGAACCCAAGGCAGAGGCTTTAACCCACTGAGCCACCCAGGCGCCCCAATATATATGTTTTTACTACAATATCTGTTACCACATACCTGTAGGTGACTGAACAAGTTTCCTTAGGGAAGTTTCCAAAAACATTTACTTCAGACTTCAGAGAAGAATAATAGATATACCCCACCTCTAAAAGTATTTTCCTGCTAATATTAGATGAAGTAAGAGGAAAGATCTTTGTTTTGTGCTGAAATTCATTGGCAAAAATTAGGTGGTCTATGTTGATCTCCTTACAGAAAGGATCATCCCGCTGTAGGTATGGGACACTTAGTACAAGTTCTTAGTTTAAGCAGCTAGATGTACAGGTAGATTTTTTCATGAGAAAGTACCAGGGGAAAATGACATGATTTGAAGTTCAAAAATCTTGACAGTTGGTCTAGGTTGTCACTGTATGGTTTTGGCTCAATAATTGACACGAGAAGTATGACTCTTACCAGAATTCTGGAAACTCAACCATAGGGCGAGGGGATCAGATCAACAGTCATGGTTCCCTGTGGAGTGCCCCTGTGTGAGTCAGGCTTTTGCTCTATATGGTTCTGCTTCCAATATTCTGCTTGTTATCTTTCAGAGCTAACTACAGAAGAAAGGACAAACTCCCAAGCATAAGCACAGTGTATCCCAGCAAAGATAGCCAGCATGATAATGTCTGGCCATGAGCAAGAGAAATTAATGTTGGAAAGCCTATGATTTTCTTTGGGGTTTTGGCAGTTCCCTAAAGGTGTACGTATGATCTAGATCATCAACTCAAAAGACAATATTTAAAATGATTTTTTTAAAAGGATTTCTTGGAGGCAACTAGGTGGCTCAGTGGGTTAAGCGTCTGCCTTCCACTCAGATCATGCATGACCCCAGGGTCCTGGGATCCAGTCTCTCATGGGCTCCCTGCTCAGCAGAGAGCCTGCTTCTCCGTCTCCTTCTGCTGCTCCCCCTGCTGTTCTCTATCCCTCTCTATCTCCAATAAATAAATAAAATCTTTAAAAATTTTTAAAAAAGATTTTATTGTTAAAAGACCCAGACAGTATGTAATACTGTCCAAAATAACCCAGTCACAAAGTAATTCTTTAAGGGGTTTCATGTTCTACACTACCAGACTCTTAAAATATTACAATATTTCTTGGGAGATTGCTTTGGTTTTGTAATCATAAAAGAGGAACTTGTCTTTCACAATCATTTAAATGGTGATGTTAAGTTAAAAAAAAACCGAGTCACACTGAGAGGTTTACTAATAAAAAATATAAAAATATAACCAAATGGAAATAGTGAGTAGGTCCTACAATTTGTTTAATTTCTGGGAAGTCTTGTTTTTAGCCTTTCAATTAGGAAAACTAATTTGTAGTTCAGAAATAGTTTTGTTACTTAAGCCACCACTTACTTACACAGTGACCTTCCACACTGGCCAGGGCAGACCGGATCCCAGGGGCTAAGGACGTGACAGAAGCGAAGAGTCCCACGAATTGGAGGAAAAGGTAAAAAACCCAAAATGCTGCATGTTTATGGCCTGGTGGGCGCTGGAAAGCCGCAAGAATGGAAACCAGGGCAGCTGGGCCAGTGCCACGGGGCAGCCCACGCGAACCGAGGACGGCGCGCGCGTCTCCAGCCGTCGGGGGCTGCGGGGCCCGGTCACCGCGCCCGCCCGGGGGTCCGTAAGGTCCCGGGCGCCTCGGACCCGGGAGGGGCTCTGCAGGGGAGCTCGCGAGGGGGTCGCGCCTGGAGCTTCCGAACCAACCCGCAGATCAAGCCCCCGACCCCAGCAACAAAGCCTCATCAGCCAACCCTTCACCGCGCCCGGACCACCCCGCGGAGCCTCCCGTACACTCTACGGTCGGAAGCAAAATAGCAGTTTTGGTTAAACATGAGCCGTAAGTTGTTGGGTTTTCTGTTTTGTTTTGGTTTGGGGGTTTTTATAAGCCGCGGGGCTGCGGCAGGCACGTCCCTCCCCGCCCGTGCCTCACCTCGGCTCGCCGGTCTCGGGCCGGTAGCTCCAGCCGATGCCCTGAGCGGCCACGTAGAAGCGGCGCAGCCCCGCGGCCGCCGCCCCGCCGCCCCCGCCCGCGCAGCTGGCGCCCAGGACCACCAGGACGCCCAGGACGCCGAGGCGCGGGCCGCGCGGGGCCATGGCTCCCCTGCTCCGGGCGCGCGTGCACTCCGGGAGGCCGCGGGAGGCGGTGTCCTCCGGCCCTCGGCTGGCGCGGGGCCGGGGCTGCGGCAGCCGGGGCGGTCCTCCCCCGCGAGCGCCCTCCCAGGAGCGCCCCCGGGGCGGAGCAGGCCGGCGCGCCAGAGCAGGTGGAGGAAGCGCAGACTCGCGAGCGGTGCCCGCGCTGGCACCTGCTGGGGCCTCCGGGCGGTGGCCCCTCCGTCACCACCACCGTGGAACCTCCCAGGGCCAAGGTGACGTTTGGCAGACCCTCCCCCATGCCCTCTACTGCCTCAGTTTCCCTGGGATCGGGGGGGACGGGACGTGCCGTGTTAGGGGCACAGAACCACCGTGATTTCAGGCGAGGAAGCAAGGGGATGAGTACGGGTCTGTAACGGCCCAGAACGGGGCTGTGGGCCTGGACCGCTCACTGACTCCCACCCCTGCGCAGCTCGGTCTTGACGAGCGCCGCGGCCACAGAGGTGGCAGAGCGGACTCGGTCCCACTTACTAGCTGTGCCGGCGTGGGGAGGGCCGCAACGAATTTAGAGCTCAGTTTTGACATCTGCGCAAGAGGGTGATAATCTTTTCCCAGATACACCTGTTGGGACGATAGAAAGATGCTGTGAGGGGTCCGAGCGGCTGGAGCACGGAGCACACCTGTATTACTATGATTGGGTTTTCCTGCTTCAGGGGCCCCTTGGGTTTCTTGGAGGATCCGCTGTTTCACACTGCTTTAAGCAACTGCACTACTGGATATTTACCCCGAAGATACAGATGCAGTGAAAAAACGGGCCATCTGTACCCCAACGTTCATAGCAGCAATGGCCACAGTCGCCAAGCCGTGGAAGGAGCCAAGATGCCCTTCAACAAATGAATGGATAAAGAAGATGTGGTCCATATATACAATGGAATATTACTTAGCCATCAGAAAGGATGAATACCCAGCTTTTCCGTCAACATGGATGGAACTGGAGGAGATGATGCTGAGTGAAATAAGTCAAGCAGAGAAAGGCAATTATCATATGGTTTCACCTATTTGTGGAGCATAAGGAATAGCGTGGAAGACATTAGAAGGCAGGGAAAAGTGAAGGGGGGGCAATGGGATGGGGAGATGAACCATGAGAGACTGTGGACTTCAAGAAACAAACTGAGGGTTTTAGAGGGGAAGGGGGTGGGGGGATGGGTTGGCCCGGTGATTGGTATTAAGGAGGGCACGTATTGCACGGAGCACTGGTGTTTTACAAAAACTGTGAATCATGGAACGCTACATCAAAAACTAATGATGTACTCAGTACATCATTACATACCATAACATAATAATAACTACCATAACATAGTAATAAAAAAATCAGATCTTATTTTGCTATTGATAGAAAGCCTGAGAAACCTGAGTATTATAACTGTCTGAGATTCCTTGAATCTGCATCCTCCAAGTTTCTGTCTTTAAGAAAAAAAAGATTTTATTTATTTATTTGCCAGAGAGAGAGACTAGCAGAGGGAGAAGCAGGCTCCCCGCTGAGCAAGGAGCCTGATAAGGGACTCAACCCCAGGACCCTGGAATCATGACCTGAGCGATAGGCAGATGCTTAACGGGCTGAGCCACCCAGGCATCCTCCAAGCTTCTGTGGTAAACACAGTTTGTCTCAGTAGATTTGCTGCATTGTAACCTGGCACCTCACAGGAGGCCTCCATGACGTCTGGTTCCTCCACACTTCACTCCTCCTACACACAGTCCATCTGCTCCTTTGCTGATATTACCCCGTCTCTCCCCCGCTGCTGAACAACGTCCGCTCAGATCCTACCTCTCTCCTTAATTCTGGACTCAAGCCGACCTTTTCCATTTAATGAACTACCACGCTATTCACATATGGTTGCATATCAAATGCCCTCTATTCGTGCGGGTAACCGTTGTTTCCCCGACTAGATTATAAACTGTTCACGAGCGGAGCAGTGCCTTACTCTTGCGTGTGTGTGAGAGCCGGAGTCTGGAAGCTGACAACTGTCAGAATTCCCGGGGAAGCTTTCACGTAGGTTCTGACTCTGACACAGGGCTGGTACCCACTGTCCCATGATACCCAGCCTAGTGACTGGTGTAAGACAAGCAGAGGTGTTAACGTATATGAGAGAAATTTTAAAAAGCAGTGTGTCCCTCAATCCCAAGTTTACTGCCAAAGTTCTTGCAAAATTATTGTAACCTTCAGTTAGACTCTTTCACAATTTTTATTTGCATGTTGGCCATGAGTCGTTCGTTGTGCGTGATACGTTTATTGCCTCGCATTTCACAGAGACTAGATAACTGTATTGCTTGGCTCTCTTCTTTTCACATCAGTTCCAGATTACTATGTAACTTTCAACAATCTACATATTAAACATGCGATTTAACAAATAACATCTCTTCTTCCTTATAGGATGTTCAGCTGTTGAGGATTTTTTCTGCTTCCCTGATATTTTCTTCTTTGATTTGGGGGGGGGCAGTGATATGGTATATATTTGCTGACTGATGGAAAGTTAATTTGTAATTGGGACAACGGAAATTGTGCTTTACACTGCTGTAAACAAATTGATGTACACAGATCCTACTGAGCAAAACATCAAATAATAGAGCATGCCATTCAGGAAGAATCTTTTTAATTGCACATTTGAATTTTGGTCTTGAGGTTCTTTTGGGGAGAGTGACCAGTGAAGGGAAGGGGACACGTGGCTTCCTATGTTGATTCTTGGTCTTCTGCACTCTCTGGTGCCTTCCAGAGGCTTCTCTGGAAGCCTTGTGACACAGGTGTAATAGGCTTCATAAACAGCAATCATTGGAGACCCCAGAAGGTCTTACAGAAATTCCCTCAAGTCACAGACACCAGCTGCCTTCCAACCAGTAGTGTATGCCTTCCTCCAGTCCGAAAATAAAGAGGCATTTTTTATTTTTCCACCGTCCAGTCTTCTGATAAGCCAGATGCTTTGGTCTCTGATAATGAGTCTGCCAAGAAAGGGACAGCAAAACCCACAGACCAGGGCAGACCTCCAGTCCCGGCTTCTGGGGCTTAAGGAAGAGGAGGAGCAGGAAGGAGCGGTGGCTGGAGGGTCTGGGCTTGTGGCACAATCCTTCTGCTCTCATCCAGAACGAATCTACAGGAAACCCCATGTCCTTTTTTTAACAAGTATTTCCAGAAAACTGCAGCAAACACGCTACAGCTGAAGTCAAGTCTGGCAGGAAGCCTGATGTTCAAAAATAGGATCCTGTGGAGGTTGAGTGAGGAGACCAGCAGGATAGGTCTCTGAAAACGAGACAAAAGTAATTAAACTAAGTCTATTTTCCTTAAAAGAAAGTAAGCAAGCTTGTAAGCAAGACAGCTAGCACTCAGCATATCTGTCCCCTAAAGATCCACATAGTCTCTTTCTGGATTCCAGACATTTGTCATCCAGGCGACTTTCCTTAGGAAACTCAACAACTCATGGAGCTTTTGGGAAGAAAGAAAGTGTCAGATTATTTTTGTTGTCCCAGCAAGTCACAGAGGGGATTGGCTCCATAAAAGTTGGTAAGGGGCGCCTGGGTGGCTCGGTGGGTTAAGCCTCTGCCTTCAGCTCAGGTCATGATCCCAGGGTCCTCAGATCGAGCCCCGAGTCAGGCTCTCTGCACAGCGGGGAGCCTGCTTCCCCCTCTCTCTGCCTGCCTCTCTGCCTATGTCTGATCTGTCTCTCTGTCAAATAAATAAATAAAATCTTTTTAAAAAGTCAGTAAAATTTTTCTAATAGTATGACTTCTGGCCATCAAGCAAGGCCATGAGTTTGCTAATACCTCAAGCAGCCATTAATGGGAATGTCACACATCCTGAAAATAGTTATATCTTGTTAGAACATTTCTAGCCTGGAGGAAATGGAAACCCTCATATAAACTTAACTATCTATTGTCACTCTAGTGACATATCTTATCCCCGGCTGCCAACACAATTTCCTTCAAGCCTTAAAAGCTTAATACATACTTAAAATTGAACTCATGATTATATAATGAAACATCAAGGTTTAACATTCTTTCTCTTTCCCCTACTGTCCCATTTCCTTTAAAAATATCTTCAGAGGTGGGGCGCCTGGGTGGCTCAGTGGGTTGAGGCCTCTGCCTTCGGCTCGGGTCATGGTCTAGGGGTCCTGGGATCGAGCCCCGCATCAGGCCTCTCTGCTCAGCGGAGAGCCTGCTTCCCTTCCTCTCTCTGTCTGCCTCTCTGCCTACTTGTGATCTCTCTTTGTCAAATGAATAAAATATTAAAAAAAAAAAAATCTTCAGAGGTAACTTACCTCAAGGGCTTGGGTCAAATGCAGCATTTGTAAAAACTCCGTACGTTCCCAGGTGGCTAAGGAAGAGAAATACAAAGATGACCCACCACGCAGTGCTTCGTCCCTGCCCACGGTCCAGTACACACTTCCTGCAGAGACCGTGGAGTACCGCCCCACCCTGGAATTCTGCTTTAAAATGGAAACAAAAATAAATGCCCAAGAGCTTTTTGAGATCCCACTTAGGAGCTCTGGGTGATTCGCACAGCACTTACACCCACGCAAAGTTATTGTTGATGCTCTAGGTACCCGAGTACCTGCTACGCCTCTTCTTGGTGAGAAGGAATCCTTAGAAAATACCCAGGCTTGACTTTTGATCATCTGGCAACAGTTTTCAAAGGACGGTAGTGCTGCCCCCTACAGGTGTTTTTTAAATTTTCATAGGGATCAAGAATTCTACCGACACATAGTGGGAAAGGGCCAGGGGCGATGGATACCGCAGTAGGCACAGGGCACAAAAGAATTATCTTGCACTCCACATAATTTTAGAATATCTATTCAATATTCCTGTAGGTGAATAACCCCTGAGCCTAGAACTTAATTGCTTTACATATAAATAATATTTTTTGGCATCTTTTAGAATACAGTTGCCACGTGAATTGAGGAAGATCATGACAGGTTTTCCAACCTTCTATCAGAGCCACCCATCACTTAAAAAGTCAGGCTGGTGTTGGCGCCGGCTCTGACGCTGTCTGAGCCATGGAGACAGGGTTCCTGACCGTTGGACTTCACGGCTGTTGACCCAAAGGTGCAAGCCTCTCATGACCTCACAGCACCAGCCAGAATAGTGCCTCGGCTCTAGCGTTTTATTTCCATTACTTGTCACTTTCCCTTTCATTTCTCCTTTACTTTATAATTAGGGCACTTACTGATCTTTAAAAACACTATGTGTGGTTAGGATATGTTATCTGTGCATTTTACTTTAGAATTAGTAAAGGGGACATGGCAAAAACTGTTGCAGGGACGCCTGGGTGGCTCAGTTGGTTAAGCAGCTGCCTTCGGCTCAGGTCATGATCCCAGCGTCTGGGGATCAAGTCCCGCATCGGGCTCCTTGCTCAGCAGGGAGCCTGCTTCTCCCTCTGCCTCTGCCTGCCACTCTGTCTGCCTGTGCTTGCGCTCTCTAACAAATAAATAAATAAAATCCTTAAAAAAAAACAACTCTGTTGCAGAAAGGGCGCATTACATGTAATCATTCTGAGATATTACGGTGAATTAAAAAGCCAAAGTAGACACATTTACTCAATCTTGAAACAGGTCTGTCTTACCTTTGAGGGTTCAAGGGGCTTTCTCCATCATCTAGAATAAGCAAGAAGACACAAATGATCAGTTGAAAAGAAACAATAAAACCAGAAGGAGGAGGAAAAAGGTCATCAGTGGTAGGAGCTACTGGGGAAAGTCGGTATGCTGATGGGCAACAAGAGAGAACAAGGAGAACAAGCTCTCTGAGAGGTAGGACCTCCGTTAGGCTAAATTAAACACTTGACAGTATGTAACCAGAGTTCTCTCCTCTTTCTTCTCTTCCCATTCAGTGACAACGTCTTCTTTTTCCTCCGGTCCCTGCCTTCAGCATCTTGGCTATTTTTTGTTGTTGTTGATATTGCGATCATTGGTTCTTGAAACCCATTACTTTGACCCTTGAGGCCCCCTATCATTGCAAACTGTGTCACACCCCCCAGCCGCTTGTTGGGGCTAATCACACAGACAAACCCACACCAACATAACAAGGGCTGTTTGTTACCTTCCCTGGTAACACAGGTGAACAGGGCCTCCCATGGATAGATAAAAGGGGAAAATCATCTCATGGCTAAATAAATTTTTAAAATATTAGGTCCAATGAAGATGAACAAGTATATTCATTACAGGGCATTATTGAGCCTTCAAGGTGACAATGACTATGCATTTTGAATTTGGAAGGAATGTATGCAGCATTTTCCTATGATTTGACCACAGGTTCTTAGAAAGGCTAAAATCAGCTTGGGATATGTCAAGGAAAAATCCGCCATCCTCACAAATGGTTTATTCATTATTAAAGATGTTGGAGGATGGGTGGCTGCTGGTCCCTCTTCATGGTCTGGAGAGTTCTCTAGCAATGTCCCCAAACTGAAGAAAGAACTTGGGGGAAATGCAGGAATAGTGTGATTCCGACATGGTTACGGAGAGTAGGATCTAGGTGACTAGAAGCCCCTTCTGCAACCCTCCGGATTTAGTTAAACAAACACAAATGTTCCACCGAAGGACTGGTTGTGGCTCTTTGGTCTTCAAGCAGAGTGTCATGCTTTGTCCTTTGTGCTCCTCACCCCTTCACGGGAGAGTATATGAAGGAACTTTAGAAAACCAGCCTCAGTACAACGTGGCTCTGTGCATGGAGAGGGCTTCAGACTACGGAGCAAGTGGTTCTGCCACTGAGCAGTGAAGAACGGTTCTCGGAGTCCTCAGTTCCACGAGAGCCCCATCAGCTGCAACAGCCTTACCATCTGAAAATGGTGTTTCTGTAGGTAAGACTGATCGAGCCATTAGGTATTTATCGAATGCTCCTCTGTGCCCATCCTAGTTCTCTGGGCACATCCTAGTGCCCATCCTTTGTTCTCTGACATCGTAGTACGTGTGACATTGGAGTTGCTGGTGTGACTGTCAGGAGTGGCCATTTCCTGTACTGGGGCATCTGAGCCTTCCTGACGCCTCAAATGCCCCTAGTTACCTTCCGTGAGAAATGATGAAGAGACACATTAGCTACAAAAAGAGGTTTCTGAACTCATGGCTGAACATTTGGGGCAGACAGACAAAGACTGTTCTAACCCTTAAGAAATGGTTCCCATCTTGTACTCCTAGGCCAGACCTCCTTCTCTGACGAACAACCTGGGAAACACATCTCCCTTACAGACGGTCTTCCTCCACTGGGTCAGGTCCCTGCTTCAGTACCGCATTAGCTCCACGCATTTTCATGGGAACGTACAGATGTCCTGGTGTGTCACACCAGGTCATGACTGAGCAGCCATTCCTTACAGCTCTAGCTTCATTTCTCCCTTCCTCCAGAAGCACTTGAATTTGATTCAGAAGCACTAACTACCTAACACCCTGGGTCAACAAATGACCGTCACATAAGAAAATGACGAAGGAGGAGAGCATGACGCTTGCCAGTTAGTCCTGGTGATAACTAAGGCCACCTAGACCAGAGGTCCTCAAATGCCAATGAGCCTACTGGCCTCATCAGAGTTTAGAGGGGAGGGCTGTTGAGAAATTCAGATTTCCAGGCCAGTCTCCAGCTCTCCCTCTATGAGGACCTCTGCATTTACAAAGGTGATTGTGATGGGCAGTCAACTCTCAAGATGACTGCTTCTGGCCTTGTTTTCTTTAAAGAAAAATGTTTTTCAAACATTGGCTACTGATGGCATGGTTTGACGGCCCCTCCCCAAATGACAAGAAAGAAGAAAAGGAGAAGACGCTTTTCTATTTACCTTTTTGTCTGAAGCGCTTTCTTAGCAGAGCCAGGAGTGTCCCACACGTCACCAAACCTATTGTAGAAGCCACTGCTCCACCGAAGTAAGTCAGGGCTTGCTGGATTGTCAACGGCTCTGCTGCAGAACAGACACACAAGCAGGGCTCAAGAAGCGCGTTGCGCCAAAGGCCTTCATTCTTCCAAGGGGGTCCCAAGGATTGTGAGTTGTGAGACCACACAAGATTATCAAAGGTCCCGGCTGGAGAGATCTAGAAGCCACAAAACTATACCAACAACGTGGGAAGCATTTTATTTTATTCCTAATGCTTAAATATCAAACACAATGTCCAAAGGCATCAGGGGAAGGACTTAGTAAAGTGAACAAAATGATTACAGAAGTGGAAGTTTAAGCACATAAAATAAACCATGGTTAATTCTGGGGGCCAATCAAAGATTCAGTATACGACAAAATGTAGTCACGACAAGCTGTAGAGAAGAAAATGAAAATGTAGAAGGTGGATGAAATAAACCTTACAAAGACATGAAGCTAAATTTAAAAAGATCTACGTGTTTTTAGAGGGGTGTGGTAAACAAAATTCTCTGAGATAGTAAATTAGGAATCTGCATGAATCTGCATGAAGTAAGCTCTGGTTAAAAATGTTCTAAAACTCCACACAGATTATAAAGAAATGAGAGGATTTGTTTGGCACATCTGAGCTCTGAGAAAGGAGCGGTGATTGTCTACACAGAGTCATTGAATTTAATTCCCACTGCTCTGTGAAGGCAAGGAGATTCTGCTCCATTTGCCATGAAACATCCATTAACAGAGGGAAGCCCAGTGATGGAAGGCGAGACCACTGTCAGAAATACACAGAAAAGAAACACTGATTTTGTTACATTCCTTATCAAAGTGACTCCCTAACCCATATGGGAAGTATACCTTGGCAGGCTGGCATGGGAGCTGACCACTGGCCGTCCTCCTGGCATGCTGTTCTCACCGAGCCGTTAAGTAACTGGCCGTCCGGACAATAGAAGGTACAGGTCGACCCATAGCTGAAACTGCCCCAGGGGTTGGAGCAGTTCATGCCGCCGGGTTCAATCACACGCAGCTCAGAGCATTGGACAGCTGCAGGGAAAACAAACCGTTGAGTGAAGGTAGCAGAGCTTATGGTTTCCTCTGTAACCTGCCAGCATTGCCAGCAGATCCGAAAGGGGATGGGCCGCTTCGACAGTCACACGTACTGCGACGTCCTAAGAGCTAGGAGGACGCAGAGGAGCCTTCACCGAACACCTACTAATAGCTCCATCAATCTTACCTACAAAAATGCCATTTTCAAAATTTCACTTCTCAAAAATACTACTCTTCTAACTGTGACCATCACTACCGCTGGCAATCAGCCGGCATGTCAGCACGTGCTTATTAAAATAATACTTGGGGCGCCTGGGTGGCTCAGTCGTTGGATCAAGCCCCACATTGGGCTCACTGCTCCGAGGGAAGCCTGCTTCCCCCTCTCCCACTCCCCCTGCTTGTGTTCCCTCTCTTGCTGTGTCACTCTGTCAAATAAACAAATAAAATCTTAAAAAAAAATAAAATGAAATACTTAATATTTGCTCAACACAGCTGCCTCCAGAAGCTTGAAGAAAGTAGAGACTGTCGCCTTCTCTAATCTTTCCTTCAGGGAACTTCAGGTTATTGTCCTTAACGGGTGGATGGAAACTAAAGCTCGGGAAATCGACTCCAGTGTTACTGAGCAACAGCAACATTCCAGCAACATTCGCAAAGCATCGTCTGGGCCCTCATGGGGAACCCAAAGACGGAAGAGACACAACATTTCCGTATGGGGTGACAGCCTTTCCAAGGGCATCATGTGTGGCTCGTCCTTTTCGCTAGGTTCCAATTAGAAAAGTATGGGATGTTTACACTACCATGTCATTAATGGATTTACAACTTGTTATTTTGCAATTTTTTGTAGTTGGTTTCATGTTGGGCCTGCTTGTTGCTTTCACACATTGGGACATTTGCAAACATTTCCTCCTTTATGTCTTTGAGACCAGGGCATTTACTTGTGACATAGCAAGGGGAGAGGTGACATGCCTGTGGCACATTACCACCAAGTGGGATTAGTGTAGCTTTCATGGGGCAGCTGACATGTGAAGTGGCCGCTGGGGCTGGATGGGATTTCCACAGGCAGTGTGACGATGAGCGTGGGCACCAGCCGGAAGGCAGCATCAGAGCTGCATGCCCCTTTCCTGTTACCTCTGCATGCCGGAGTTTCTCCTGTCCACTGTCCTGAAGGTCCGCATCTGCGAGCACTGTCTCCCATGAGTGTGAATCCAGCTTTGCATCCAAAGTAGCAAGTGGTGTTCAAGCCAAAGTTTCCCAGATGGTGCCTACAGGACATGGTTCCTTGCTCTGGCGTGACGAGGGCTGGGCATCCGACCTCTGAAGTATGAGCTGTTACTGTATCTGCGTGAAAACATGTTTCCCTTTAAAGAGCTCCCAGTCAAAGGAGCATAATGGAGTTAAGATTGACACGGAGTAACTGGCTTCCACCCTGGTAGCAAGGGAGGCTCTAGCAATAGCTCCTCAAGGAAGTTAAGGGGAATTGTTTATCTCAGGTATGGAAAACCAGATGAGAAAAAAGTACTTAAAAATATCCTTGGAGAGGGACGCCTGGGTGGCTCAGTTGGTTAAGCAGCTGCCTTCGGCTCAGGTCATGATCCCAGCGTCCTGGGATCGAGTCCCACATCGGGCTCCTTGCTTGGCAGGGAGCCTGCTTCTCCCTCTGCCTCTGCCTGCCACTCTGTCTGCCTGTGCTCGCTCGCTCGCTCTCTCTCTCTAACAAATAAATAAATAAATAATCTTAAAAAAAATATATCCTTGGAGAGGCACCTGGGTGGCTCAGCTGGTTAAGCTTCTGCCTTTGGCTTGGGTCATGGTCTCAGGGTCCTGGGATCGAGCCCTACATTGGGCTCTCTACTCAGCAGGGAGCCTGCTTCCCCCTCCCTCTCTACCTGCCTCTCTGCCTACTTGTGATCTCTGTCAAATAAATAAATAAAATCTATAAAAATTAATTAAAAGATATCCTTGGAGAGTGGTGCCTGGGTCACCCAGTCAGTTAAGCATCCAACTCTTTTTTTTTCTTAAGACCTTATTTATTTATTTGACACAGAGAGAAAGAACACAAGTGGGCAGAGCAGCAGGCGGGCGGGGAGGGGGGGGGGAAGCAGGCTCCCCGCTGAGCAGAGAGCCCGATGCGGGGCTCGATCCCAGGACCCTGAGACCATGACCTGAGCCGAAGGCAGATGCTTAACCCACTGAGCCACCCGGGCGCCCCTAAGCATCCAAATCTTGATTTCAGCTCAGGTCAAGAGATAGAGCCCCATGATAAGCTCCGTGCTGGGTACAGAGCCTGCTTATGATGCTCTCTTTCCCTCTCCCTCTGCCGTCCTCCCAGCCCACTCATGCGCTTTCTCTCAATCTCTCTTAAAAAAATATCTATCCATCCATCTATCTATCTATCCTTGGATGGATAATTCTCTAGACCAGAAGAAGAATGGAAGGTGGGACATGATGTCAACGTTCTCAACATTTAAAAATAAAATAAAACAAAACAAAAATTGAAGAGTTGATGCAGAAATGTAAGAAATTCAGTCATTAACCAGATATGCATAAGCTAACTGTGTGCCCTTGCTACTTTGTTGGGAGGTGGCATCATCTGGTGGCTGAAGGTCAGCATGAAATGTGAGGTGTGTTGGGCGCCTGGGTGGCTCAGTGGGTTAAAGCCTCTGCCTTCGGCTCAGGTCATGATCCTGGGGTCCTGGGATCGAGCCCCACATTGGGCTCTCTGCTCTGCAGGGAGCCTGCTTCCTCCCTCTCTCTCTGCCTGCTTGTGATCTCTGTCTGTCAAATAAATAAATAAATAAATAAAATCTTAAAAAAGAAAAAGAAATGTGGTGTGCATGGTGTCACCAGCTTTGTCACTGACTTTCTATGTAGCAGAAGGATGCTCGTTGACCTAAAACCTCCATTCCTTGATTTGAGAAATGGGACCAGCAACTCCATCCCTTGGACCCTCCTGGTGATGAAGCAAAGGAGACCATTCAATCGACTCAGTAAAGGTCTCTGAGAAAAAGAGGCCAACGTTATGAAAGAAAATTTCTGCTTAAGAATCCATATATCTTGGGGCACCTGGATAGCTCAGTCAGCATCTGCCTTCAGGTCAGGTCATGATCCCAGGGGGTCCTGGGATCGAGCCTCGCATCGGGCTCCCTGCTCAGGGGGGAGCCTGCTTCTCCCTCTGCCTCTGCCCCTCCCCCTCACTTGTGCGCGTGCGCTCTCTCTCTCTCTTTCATAAATAAGTAAAAATCTTCAAAGAATCCATATATTTTTTAATCACAGAAATAAGAAGTCTTGCCACTCCTTACAAACTTTAAAATCCATAGGCTGTGTTTCTTCGATTCCAATAGATGACCCATTTTAAACTAAGAAAAGAGCTTTCACAGTAATAGTATTATAACGTGTATCTGTCAATAGTCAGAGCTTTTATAAGTGTTTGTTATTTTCTTTTTATTTACTTGAAAGAGATCACAAGTAGGCAGAGAAGCAGACAGAGAGAGAGGAGGAAGCAGGCTCCCCGCTGAGCTGAGAGTCCTATGCGGGGCTCTATCCTAGGACCCTGAGATCATGACCCGAACCGAAGGCAGAGGCTTAACCCACTGAGCCACCCAGGTGCCCCAGTGTTTGTTATTTTTGAAGAAAACTTCCAGGAGAAGAGCTGTCTCAGTGAGTGTATACTATCTTACCTTCACAGGTCGGTGGAGGTGCTGTCCATTTTCCAGAAGCTGTGCACTCCACACTACGGGATCCTTCCAGCTTCAAGCCCTTGTTACAGGAGAAATGGCAGGTGGAGCCAACCCCGAGTTCCTTATGCGTGTCAGAACAAGCCAGGCTTCCCTGCTCTGGAGCAAATAATTCTGGGCACTTGATGGCTGGAAGGTCAAATAAATTATGTCACAATCTTCAAGTTTATTCAGAAGCCAGGTATGCACTGAATTCATTCATTCATGTCTCTAACAAATATTTACTGAGCATCTACTATGTCAGGTGTTTTGCTGGGCAGCAATTCCACAATTAATAGGACAGATCATTTAATGCAGTGGTGGGGAAGGGATGGCAGGCTCATAGTTGAAGGTGTAGGTACAAGTCACAAAAATGAAGAAGTCAAGGGTTTAAGTAGTCATACGTTAGAACCCACAATTTCATCCTCTTCTCTATGCCCCTGTGCTTCGGAGATCCTGCCTCCCACGGCTCTCGCTGTGCTGTCTGGACGGGTGCGGTCCAGGATTCCACATCTATCTTTCCTCCTGCCAGAGACTACTTCCTCATAGATATCCTGCCAACTCCTCAAACCCAACGTATCTAAAAAGGCAAGGACCATCTTCTGTTCTAAACTATTTCCTCCATTTGGATCCCCAGGCTCTTTTTTTACTACCAGTCTCCCAGCACAGGAAAGCTGAAAACCTCCTAGTCAAGCTAGATTAGTCCCTGGAAATTCCCTGAACTGACTTATGTGTACTTGCCTCTGGTTCTTGGCTCATGCTGCTCTGAATTTCTTTCTCTTTTCACTGAAAAAAAAAAAAAAATCCTGCCCCTCCTATGGGAAACAATTGAACACAGCCTCTGTAGAGACTTTGCTGATCTCTGTAGCCTGGACTTCTCTTCTGAACACATCAGTTTTCTGTTTGGGCTTATATGTTGTCATACCCCTGCTGTAGCTTCCCTCACCTACTGGATGGAAAACTTGTAAAATCCAAGAGCCAGGGGTGCTGGGCTGGCTCAGTTAGAAGACCATGTGGCTCTTGATCTTGGTGTCATGAGTTCGAGCCCCACACTGGGTATTGGGATTACTTAAAAAAAGAAAAAATTTTTTAAAAAAATCACAAGAACCACAAAACTTTGTGTGTTTCACAGTTCACACTGCTGGGTCTCAAGAGTTGGTACTCGGCAATCATTTGCTAAGTGGGTGAATAAATGAATTTTTAATTTAATCAGCCATTTACCTCAAAAATTTTTTGGAAATTACTGCAGTTATTTATTTCTGTAAGGATCATGTCTTTATGTCCATTAAATTCTCTGACATAAGACTATCATTTATCATCACATAGTCGACAAACTCAGTGACTATTCTTTCTTTAAATCCAAGCTATTTGAACGTAATGCCTTGGTCAAGTCAGGCTCATTTTGCTTAGCACTTTTGCCTCAAAAACAAAACAAAACCTCTTATGTGGTACCTCACAGAAAAGTGATATTTCTAGCCTTTACAACAGCACCCCAAGTGTTTTTCAGTGACAGGCGATTTGCCAAAAGATTATGGATCCTCATGTCATGAATCCATTCCAACAAAGTAACATACTGAATTTCAGTTTAGAATGCTCAAATTTTTGAGTAATTGGTAAATCCATGGCTGGCAGATCAATTTCATTTACCAAACATTTATTAAATATGTCTATTAGTGTAAATCATAGACATTAAATCACCTGTGAACAGTTTCACTAAAACAACTTTTTTAGAATCTCTCAGGATTTTATATTTAAGCCCAAGAAAGTGTGTAATGTCAGCTGCAGGAGATGGGGGAACTTGTCAGCTCTTTTCAACCCTATATCCCAGGGGATAGGGCCTGGCACCTAGTAGGGGTTCTAAAATGTTTGTCAAATGAACGAGTAAGTTAGTGGGCACAATGTAACTTGGATGCATGCTAGCGAGTGTGTTTACGTCTAAAAAGAAACTGGAGGAGTTACTCTTTGAAAAATTGATTCACGTGACTGTCAGTATACAATGAGAATTACTACAGCATTAAACACACTGGGGGCCATGGCTTTGATCTGTTTTGTCAGTCTTGTTCTGCCAAGATTGTAGATAGAGGTTTTTGCTTTTTGGGGTGTTGTTGTTGTTTTGTATATGAAAGTCTCTGAACTCTCTTAGGTAAGAATTAACCTTGTCCAAACAAAGGCCTCTAAGTGACTTTAAGGCTTTGACTTCAAGTTAAGGAAGACGTTCTCCTGCCTGAGAGGCAGCTTTGATGAGATACACAGAGGCCTAACCCCTGACTGGAAAATGGTGGGCGCCCAGCAGACATGGCTAAATTGTAAGGGTGACATGGCCAAGGACGCTGCTGTGGGAGGGGCCTAGGGCTGAAAGAGAGGAGGAGATTTTTACCAGGCAGTGACCTCTTGGCTAACTTGAAAAATAGTCATATTCCTAAGCCTACTGTAAAACTTCACCAAAACCTGAGTAATTAATTACAAGAATAAAGAGCTGGTAAGAATTGCTTTTGTCACGTGCTTAGTGCTCTATCTTTGTGGGCTTCCTAGCAGTGCTGTCACAATGACCTTCACTGATGTTTTCTGTAACCCACGAAGCAAGTGTATGCAATTGTACGTAAATCCATGAATTGTTGGGTTCACTGGCCCTCTGTCTTTAATGGACAGCAGACTGGCTTATATTATCTTAAATAGATTTAGTAAATTCTCCCCTGTATCTTTGTATTCTCTCTTTTTACTTGAGTTAGATATAATTTTTGTCAAGAAACTCTTGGAAGGAAGATACAGTATAAATAATAAATTCCTAAACTCAAACTTTAGAGGTAAAGACTACGTCCCTCTGGGGAGTCAGAGAAACGTTGGAGGGTGGAAAAACAACAGACATGTGAGCCAGGCCAGGGTTCAGAGGGCAGTAGGGCATGATGTTATAGGACTTGGATGAGCAGGGACTTGGTGGAAGCAGAGACAGGACTGGGAATGGCACTAGGAGTTGGGTCCAGGGGCCAAATGTGGCCTCCAGAGGGTCAGTGACAAAGTGAATAGGAGAGCGGTAAAATCAGTGAAGATAGTGGCCCAGCAGTTGGGGACATAAAGGTCATAGTAAGCAGAGATAAGCAATTCGGGAAAGGACTTCAGGTCCTGGGGAGGAAGGCAGTGAGGAAAGTGGGATATACAGTAGCACCCATGTCACGAGGGGTCAAGGGACTGGTGTTCTGAGTAAAAAGGAATTAAATATCTGTGGAGCCCCTCGAAAATGAGATCTCACATTGCACCCTGAAGTGGGAGACCGAGTTCTCCACCGGTCACCAGGTCCGGCTAACTCAGTGGTCCGCAAGCCCCGTTGATATAGAGCCTAGATTCCACAAAACTCTATGCAAAAATCAGTGTTCTAGGTCAATGCTGAAGGTTCCAACATTATAGATTCAAGCATGTAGGAAAAGAAGAGGAATGATTTGCCTAAATCCAGAGGACAAATTTGGAGGGTGAAGTGAAAACACAGACCCAACAACCAGAGCTGAGGATCAGGCTCAGACAGGGTTGCGGGTTCCGAGGCCTAGGCTGGCTGAAGCTGCCGGCCACGGGCAGGACTGGTTCTAGGCGCAGGGCAGGGCTGGCCTGCCCGTGGGAGGCAAACGCCTCCTCTCCTGCAGAAGGGGGGCTGGCAGGCACCAGGGGCGACGGGCTTTGGAGATTACAGCTGTAACCACCATATTGGTGGCATATGTGATCTCAGCTTTTGGTGAGATAATTCTTAGGCATTTTTTATTCTTTAGTCTTACTGCCGAACGTGGGAACACAGCGTACGATAAATGTCGGTGGAGTAAGTGACCGAGTGAGTGAGACATGCTGGGGAAGCACGAGCCCTTGGTGTTATCCCCCGAGTGTTCTCGATTCCTCAGGTGCCCGCAGCAGAGCTCTCCCGGCAGACGGCGGCCCTCCGCGTCCTCAACCTCAGAATCCTGGGCCAGGAGACGGCCGGTGGCTACTCCTCTCCTTCCCGAGTCCAGGGAACTACCGCCCTCGGGTTGTCATGTGACGCAGGGGGCGCGGGTCTCTCGGTGCTGCTCTCGCGCTCCCCGCCAGAAGGAAGGAACGACGTCCCGGCTTCTTCCTTTCAGACACCACGAACAGCTTTCGGCCAGCGCCGCGTCTCGTCGGGTCACCGGCCCGGGCGTCTGAAGTCCGTCGGCCGCTGGGGGGCGGTGCCGCGGCCGAGAGAGACCCGGAGGAGGCGGGGCCGCGGCCGCGGGGGGCGGGGCGGCGTCGTGACTACAGCGCTCGCGGCTGGAGGCCGGCCCGGCACTTCCCAGCTCCTCCGCCTCGGCCGTCCAGGCGTCCCCTCGCAGCCTCCGTGGCCTCGTCTTCAAAAGCGGGAGAAACATGGGCTGTCGGCGCTGGTCCGTCGCTGCTGAGCACCTGAAAGGCACCGGCCCGTGACGCCCCGGACAGCCAGGCTGAGGTCCGGATGACGGCCGGCGCGCGTCTCTCCCAGAGCACAGCAGCCGTGAGGGCCTCGCTAGCCAGAGGCCCGGCTCCGGTCCCGGAGGGACGTTCACAGTCCACAGGGCTCGGGCCTCGCCGCCGCGGGGAGCCAGCGCCGCGGACGACCGCCCAGTCCACGTGCAGGCCGAGTGGCCCGCGAGGTCCCGGAGGGGCAGGGACGACGTCACGCGCGTCGCTGCGTCGCTCAGAGCGGGGCGCTCGGGCTCCGTGAAGGCGCTGTGGGGAGCGCTGAGCTGCCGCGACACGCGGTGAGGAGGCGCCAGGAGGGCACGGCCGCGCCGCGTCTCTCGCTCAGGGTGCGAATCGCAAAGGTCACTTAGCCCCGAGCCTCTGCCTCCTGGGGTGGGAGGCGGAGACGACAGCGCCTTTCCCCGCTGTTCCCGGCGGTGCAGACGCCGAAACCCCGAAACCTGGTAGCTTTAGTGACACGAAAGCACCTCAGCGGACCGCGAAGCGTGTGAAGTCACAGGGCTACGCCGCGAGCGAGACGGGGACCGCGCTCTGCGGAGAGGGGCTCTAGCTCGGGACCACTTTTACCCGAGTCCCTGGTGACTCCGCCTCCGGCCTCCTAGCTGAGGAGCCAGAGGGAAGGACGGAGCCGCGGTCCTACCTTCACAGGTGGGCGGGGAGCCGGCCCAGCGTCCCGACGGAGCGCAGTCCAGGACTAGTGGTCCGGATAAGGAGAATCCCGGCGCACAGGCGAACCGGCACGTGGCCCTGTAACTCGAGTCCCCCAGAGGCCGGACGCAGGTCACTGTCCCGTTGCGAGGGCTTCGCAGAGCGGCGCAGGTCGTGGCTACGGGCGCGGCAGAGAGCACAGCAGGGGTCTTAGAACACGCGACCTGAAGTCAGCCTGTGCGCGCCCTTCAGCCACCCGCAGCACTTGGCTGGAAAGATCCTTGAACTCCATGCTGCTTTCTCACCACTTAGAGGTCATGCGACGGTACAACAGCAGCCAGCATCCTGAAACCCCCCGCCCGCAAGAGCTTTACAGGTCATTTAAAAAGAGAGCTGGTGGTTTGGAAAGAGAGCTTTTCAAGTGTCCCTGGGAAAGGCCTGGGAAAGGCTTCCTTGACACCTTTAGAAACAGAACTGTTGACCTCGGGGCGCCTGGGTGGCTCAGTGGGTTAAAGCCTCTGCCTTCGGCTCAGGTCATGATCTCAGGGTCCTGGGATCGAGCCCCGCATCGGGCTCTCTGCTCAGCAAAGAGCCTGTTTCCCTCTCTCTCTGCCTGCCTCTCTGCCTACTTGTGCTCTCTGTCTGTCAAATAAATAAATAAAATCTTAAAGAAAAAAAATAGAGAACTATTGACCTTGCCAGAACACAGTAACTAATGATAGGAAACAGGAAAACAAAGTAAAATACTTTCTCCTCCCACAAAAGCTCCTTTCCCCAGCCAAGAGGGAGAAAGAATCTGTGTCCAAATCCTTGTTGTGTTCCTTACCAGCAATGTGTCTCTAGACCTTTCTGAACTTCAGCTGCTTCATCTATGAAATGGGAAAAATAATACTCCTCGCGCCTTATAGGGATCGTCGGTTACATAGAATAATAAATCATATGTAAAAAATTAAATTTAAAAATATTTTAAAGATCACGGATACATGGTAAGCACGTAATGGAACTGGCCATCTGCAAATGCCCTTTCCACCAATGTGATCCCATACGGTGACCAGCCCCAGTGACTCTACTTGTCCACTTACAGCAAAGGTAAATTAGATCTCGTGGTTCTTTACCACAGTTTAAATACACAGAGCTGGAAATGCTGAGGGACTTACCTGGGTTGGAGATCATGCTCTGAGCCATGGGGCAAGTCACTTAAACCTCTCTGAGCCTCAATATCTTCACTTCTAAAATGTGGAAAATGGCATTGCCTAGCTCCTAAAATTTTTACAAGGGTCAAAAGCAAAAAGACACTCTTATGTAAATGTTAATAGCTGTTGAGATGTCCCTCTGCCAATTAATGAAACTATAATGCCCAGATTCCGCATGTTGACATTAAAAAATGAAGACTAAGAGAATGCATGGTTTAGGGCTTTCTTCTTCACTGTTTGGCTTGGCTGAGTAGCATATGGCTTTGGACCGGAGTCATCGACAGTAGGCCTGAACCCATGGCCACTCTTCTGCCACTGGCTTGAACTGCTTGAAGTTCCAAAGGTATTTTTTATACCTTTCTCTTCCCTTTCCCCCCTCCCCTCTCCAGCTACATCCCCCTCAACCCGATCAACTTCTCCAAAGACCTAGTCATTTTCTGCCACTTGAAACATCTTCCTGTATTCAGCGTGCATGTGTGGGTTGTGGGAGAGAGGAGAGGAGACAAGTCAAGAACGCTGTAACCTATAAGGACCAACTGGGAGGGTCTTGGTGCCATGGAATCCATATCAAGCTCTTTTGTGGCCTTGCCTTCTGATAGCTGGGGCTCTGATAGCTGCATGTCAGAAGGCAACGGGGCAAAGGGGACCTAGAAAAGGGAAATTGTCTGGTAACACTGTCAGGAGTCTTACAACAGCGAGCGGGTTGCAAGCCTTATGGTCCCTTCCTGCCCAGCCCACATTTGGGTATTTCACTTGAAGCTCACCCAACAACAACAGGAGAAAGTTCAGTCAGAGTCAACAAAGAACTAAAAGCAGAAGGGAACTAGAAGGTCACAGGAAGTCATGGTGAGTGTCAACCTCCCTGCTGTGAAACACCCACAGGCAGCACAGTACGGGGCAATGAATGGTAACTCTGGTTACCATGATAGAATTCTGGGGAAGGATACCAGTCCCTGTCACAGCCCTCCTCAGGGACTCTGAGTTCTTCCCCAGAACTTCATGGATCTTGTAATATACCCAGGCTCCAGTGTGGCCAGGATTAAAGCTGAGAAGGCAAGGTCAGAAGCCTCATTCTGGTCTTTCTAGACCCTGCTTGAAAGCTACTCTCAACCCCAGCACCAAAGGCTTGCCATGCTCTGGGGCCTGGAAATGAAGGATGTCAGCAATTCTGTTGAGTTCATTCATTCATTCATTCATTCAATCATTCATTTATTCACTGTTGACCTAACGTAACTGTGGGGTGCGTGCGTGCGTGCGTACGTGTGTGACCTGAATAGCAAGTGGTTTCCTCTTCATTAGAAACCTGTGTCTGGGGGCGCCTGGGTGGCTCAGTGGGTTAAAGCCGCTGCCATCGGCTCGGGTCATGATCCCAGGGTCGTGGGATCGAGCCCCGCATCGGGCTATCTGCTCTGCGGACAGCCTGCTTCCTCCTCTCTCTCTCTCTGCCCCTCTGCCTACTTGTGATCTTTGTCTATCAAATAAATAAATAAAATCTTAAAAAAAAAAAAAGAAACCTGTGTCTGCCTGCTTTCACTCAGATGTTAAAGGTCTGTATGAAGTGAAAGGCAAAAGCAAACAATTCAGGATTATCTAGTATCTCACTATTTGATTTTATTATTAAAATAATATATGCAGGGATGCTTGGGTGGCTCATTTGGTTAAGCGGCTGCCTTCGGCTCAGGTCATGATCCCAGCATCCTGGGATCGAGTCCCATATCGGGCTCCTTGCTCAGCAGGGAGCCTGCTTCTCCCTCTGCCTGCCACTCTGTCTGCCTGTGCTCGCTCCTGCTCTCTCTGACAAATAAATAAAATCTTTAAAAAAGAATATATATATATATATGCAGCATAAAATCACTAACTGCATAGAGGGAAAAGTGAATGTGGAAAATATTGGAAGATTTCATATAAGAAACTAACAATGCCTATTTCAGGCTGGGAGTATTTAAGAGGATTTTTTGTTTCTTTATGTTCTTATTTTCCTGTAGCTTTTACAAACGAGAATCTTCTTTGTAAAAGTGATATTTTCATAAATATAACCAAAGAACTGGGTACATCGAGTGGGCAAAAGGAACGGGGGGTATAAAAAGCGTACATCTGTGCTTCAGTTCCCAAACACAAAGGATTAGAACCCGTTCTATTTCATAAAATATAGGCAGACTACACCGGCTCTCTTTTCGGCCAAGTACCCCAAGTACCCCTCCCATCGCATCATGACACCCATAGGGTGCCTGCCTTCCACCATTCCACTCCATGGTTCCTAGGAGCAAAATGCCAGGTCAGCCTTGGGGCAACCATCCTGAAGCTATTTTTTCCCTTGTGGCCTTCTTTCGAGGCATTGTTTTTAGCCAGGAGAACAGTGTACCTGATTCATGATAGAAGCCTCCAGGTCCTGGTCAGGGGCTGATAGGGGCCTTTCCCTATCTCCTATTGCCAAACATCCTGCTGTTCATGTTATCCGCCTGGCCCTTGAAGGCGACTGCATTTGAAATCAGTGGGTTACAGGATGAAAGTGTTTATTAATTTCCCAGTCCATTTCAAACTTCTGGCCCCTAGACAGTCACCACCGCTAAAACAGAGCCTTTAAAATACAGCCTATAGTGGATTTCCGAGAAGGTGGGAAGAATTCACCTTACCGTGGCATTCTGGAGGAGGAGAGCTCCAGGTCCCAGAACCCAAGCACCGCAGCACGCTTGCTCCCACCAGGTGTAAGCCCTCATTGCAGGTGAAGCTGCAGGTTGATTCGTACCTAAAGGCACCAAGTGGGTGGGAGCAGTTCACCCGCCCCTTGTTTGGAGCAGGAAGATCCTGGCACTGCAGAGCTGAGGGTAAGGGAGGGAGAGAGTAAGGGCAGAGTAACACACGAGTACGCACTAATTTTGACCGCTTAATCCTTTCAAGCGCCAAGGATGGGGGTTTCTGAGTGGGGATTGTTTAAACTGGAGGACCAGAAAAGCCTCCATCACAAAGGCACATGGAGGAATTTATATGGAAAACTCTAAGTCGTTGTTAAGCATTTTGGCAATATGCATGAATAATTTTTAAAAGATCATATTTTTAGACCCAAGGATGTATGCTAAGAATGTAATCAAGATGCATATCAAAAAATCAATTCAGAGATTTTTTTTTTACATGAAGACATCACTTGTCAGAGCAAAATACTGAAAATAAACACAAATGCCACTGATCAGAGGCTGAAAATAAATTATGGTGAATCAATGAAAGGAGTACTAAAGGTCGCTAAAAATTATATATTTCACCTTGGAAAGATATGGGAGGTATCTCAATGTACAATGTTCAGTGAAAAGCGAATAAAGATTATATATATGCGGTGATCTCAATCATGTAAAATAGATGGTCAGAGAAAACAGGTGCACTATAATATGCTAAGTCTTTTCTCATCGTAAAAATGTGAACAATAATTGTAACTACCTTATGGAGATGGAGTATAAAGTGCTCAATAATACTATCTGTGGTCGGTAAATATTATCTGTGGTCGATAGATATTACCAGGGGCAGCAGCAAGCAGCAGCAGCTCGTGGTGACAGCAGTAACACCACTGAAAGCATGCATCTGATGCAGACCCTGACCGCCACTGCAGAACACAGCTGGGAAACCTGGCCAGGGAGTTACTGGGACCACATCTCAGGAAGCTAAAGACAGTAGCCAACTATCTTGGGGTGTGATAAGACATTTATGTGCCTGGAGACAAGGATGGCCCCAGAGGGATTCTCTTAAGATCTCTCCCTCCCTTTTAAGCCCAGCAAAGCTCCCTTTTGTGTCTCTCAGAGAGTACATTCGCAACACATCCCACTGCCCTTGCCCTCATGGTGCATGGTCATCTATTCCCTCACTGCCTCATTTTTTGGGTACATTTTTCCATTTTTTTTAATCGTGGTAGGATACACATAGTATAAAATTTACTTAACTACTTCTAAGTGCACAGTTCACTGATACAAAATACACTCATCTTGTTGGGCAGCCATCACCACCAACCAGCGGCAGAACACCTGTCATCATTGCGCACTGAACCTCCATACTCATTAAACAGGCACCCCTCATTCCCCTTCCTCTCAGCCCCTAGTAACCACCATTCTGCTTTCTGTCTCTACGATTTTAACTACTCCAGGACCCTCATCTGAGAGCACTCATCCCTTATCCTCATCTGTCTCTTTATGACTGGCTTCTTTCACTAAGCACAATGTCCCCAAGTTTCATCCATGGTATAGCATATGTCAGAATCTCCTTCCTTTTTAAGGCTAAATAATATTTCATTGTATATCTCAACCACAGTTGGCTTCTCTATTCATCCGTTCATGAAAACTTGGGTTGCTTCCACATTTTAGCTATTATGTATAATGCTTCTATGGACATGAGTGTACAAATCTCTTTCTCTGTTTGCAACCCTGCTTTTAAATTACTGCCTCATTTTAAAATCAGGATATACTTAGATCCGGGGGATTCAGATAAATTGCCCAAGGATCCCAGTAAGTAGCACCACAAAATGCCAATATTGCATTTCTGGGACCTGACTTCTGTGTGGGGTACCCCTTGTAAAAATAATAATCCTAGTGACTTCCCTATGCCTCTGCTCTCCTGTAGGAGCAAAATATGGAAAACATGAACTATCGAAAGAAGATTACTTTGTAAAATCAGATTGCAGACATAGGATTTATAAGGTAATGTTATTTTACATACATTTTTAAACTCATAGCAGTTTTAAGCTCTCTTTGCACACATTAATTCACAACCATGAATGAGGCACGTAGGTAAGGCAGATGATAATACTTTCTTTTTACAGGAAACACTGAACTTCAGAGAGACCAAAATCTTGTTGCCAGGAAATGATGAAACTAGACTAAATGCCTTGCGCTGTTCCTTGTGCATCATTCCTTCCTCCCAGCTTCTGTCTCCTTTCCATCATGCCAACACACTCCATCGGTCAGTGCAACTCTCGCCTTGAGCTCCAAGATGCTGTGATGGACGTGCTTTGCTCACCGTTTCCTCCCTAGAGCCAACACAAAGGGTCTGGCACTAGTGGTTCTCAGTGACTGTGTGATGAATAAATGCCTTACTTCAAACACAGGTGTGATGCCTTTAATAAACTGAGAGACACAGAAGGAACGTTCCAATGTCACAGTACCTTGACACACCGGGGCTGGTG
>RCUC01122865.1:0-65353 GCA_003697995.1 Taxidea taxus jeffersonii
TTTAGTTCTTTTATTTATCCAGAAAGGGCTTTTATTTCTCCTGACAGGGTTTCTCTAATATCTTCCAAGCCTTTTTCAAGCCCGGCTAGAACCTTGAGAATCGTCATCCTGAATTCCAGATCTGACATATTACCAATGTCTGTATTGATTAGGTCCTTAGCCTTCGGTCCTGTCTCCTGCTCTTTTTTTTTTTGTGGTGAGTTTTTCCGCCTTGTCATTTGTCCAGATAAGAATCCGCTGTTCTCCTTGTTAAGTGAACTTGGTCTTGGCTGGATTTCTTGTTGATCTTCTGGGGGAGGGGCCTGTTGTAGTGATTCTCAAGTGTCTTTGCCCCAGGTGGAATTGCACCGCCCTTACCAGGGGCCGGGCTGAGTAATCCTCTCAGGTTCGCTTTCGGGAGCTTTTGTTCCCTGAACGCTTTCCGTAGAGTTCCGGAGGACGGGAATGACAATGGCGGCCTCCCAATCTCCGGTTCAGAGGAGCCGGGAGCTAGGGGCCCCGGTCTTCAGTGCGCCTTCAGAGAAAAGCGTTTAATCACTCCCATCTCCCCAGCCTTCGGCCGCGCTCAGAGAAAATCGTGCGTAAGCAGTCCCGTCTCACTGGCTTCTGGGAGCTCCGAGCTCACCCAGCCTGTGACCAAGCTTCTCTGTCTCTGGCAGAGTCCCACCTGGAGTCTCCGAACCCCGTAGATCCCTGAGCTCTCCCGGGTCGGAGTCTCCCTGGATCTTGTGGGGACCCCTCGCACAGAGCACCGGCCCATGCCACAGAGCACTGGTCCATGTCACAGACCACTAGGAAACCTCAGCTCTGTCTCCGCAGCCGGCTTCCCCGCTCTAATACCTGTGAGCTCTGCGACACTCAGACACCCCCGATCCTTCTGTGACCCCGTGGGACCTGAGTCCACGTTGTCCCCGTGAGGTCTTCACCACAGTTTAGCCTCTGGAGCGATGTCCCTCTGTGGAGCAGACTTAAAATCCTGATTTTGTGCTCCGCCGCTTGCCGGGAGCCGGCCCCTCCCCCTGGGGTCTATCTTCCCGTCGCGTTGGATTCACTTCTCCGCTGGTCCTACCTTTTAGAAAGTGGTCGATTTTCTGTTTCTAGAATTGTTGTTTTTCTTCTCTTCGATCCCCTACTGGATTCATAGGTGTTCGGAATGGTTTGATAGGCTATCTAGCTGATCTCCTGCTGCCTGATGTCGTCTCAGCCTACTTCTCTGCCATCTTGACTCCTCCCCCAAAAGTAATATTTTTTAAAAGATTTTACTTATTTATTTGACAGACAGAGATCACAAGTAGGCAGAGCAGCAGGCAGAGAGAGAGGAGGAAGCAGGCTCCCCGCTGAGCAGAGAGCCCGATGCGGGGCTCGATCTCGGGACCCTGAGATCATGACCGGAGCCAAAGGCAGAGGCTCTAACACACTGAGCCACCCAGGCACCCCACCTTAAAAGTAATATCTTAACACACACACACAAAGAAAGTTTTTCCCTGTTTCTCAGTTTTTCCAAGCCCGAACACCCTTTTGTAGCAAGTTCTACCTGACTCAAAACCTTTGTTCATCCAAAGTCTGTAACAGCCATTTGCCTTTACTCGTACTCTTTAAAGTGAATGCATTTCTAGCCCTGCCTGGCTATTGGAGACTATGGATTCCTAATTTTTCCCTGTTGGCTTCCCCACTCTGGGGACATCCAAAACTGTCAGTCCCTGAATGCCTGCCTTGAGAGGATAATCAGGAGCAGGCCTTTCTAAAACAAAAACAGGTACTGCAAGAATCGCGTGTCTTGGAGCTACCTAACTATTCAACACCCTTTTCCTTATTTGTGCTTGAGAAAACACGAGCCCGGAAATGCTTGTGCAAGACATTGGCAATGAACACAGACCTACTGCCTTGGACAGCATACAGCTTGACTCAGTTGCTCCCATCTGTCCCAACTGCCTTCAGGCTACAGTCTCAGCTACAAAGTTGGTAGAAGCCTTAGGAAATGACATTGATTTACACTTCACATACCTTTTTAACTCTGAATTGACTCAGTATTTCTCTGCAAGCAGACTCCTCCTCCTCCATCCTTCTGCTCCTCAATCCTTCTGCTTTCGCCACCTAATTTACATCTTAAATGTTGTAAGATTTAAATGCAACATCCTTAATCCCTCCAACTCTACCACCCCTGCCTGATGGAGGTGGGCCCCACGACTGTGAGCTAATAATGTCCCATTTCGTGAAACCTCATCCTGATTTACAAGACACCCCTTTGACTAATCCTGATCTAATTTTGTGTGCTCATGAGTCACACTATAAAAATGAGAAAGGGATTCTCCAAGCTGGTTGTGCTGTTACTATCCAAGAGGAGCTACTTGAAAGCGATAACCTCCCACGAGCTAAATCTAGCCAGCAGAGCTTCGTGCCCTTACTGGAGCATGCCAGTTATCATCAAAAGGATGAGTTGTTAATATTTATGCTGATAACCGGTATGCCTTGGGGGTCTCATCCATGATTTGGAGATGTTCTGGAAACAAAGGGATTTTCTTATATCCGCTGGGACCCCAATCAAAAGTGTACAACAAATAAATGACTTCTTACTGCTATTCTCTTATCTTCTGAAATTGCTGTCATTAAAATTGAGGCTCACACCAGAAAGGCAGAGCCTGATCACCAGGGAAATGCCCTAGCTCACTGTCTGGGAAAGGCAGTAGCAACAGACGTAGATGAAGTTCATTCCGCTCCTGACCCCTCCTTGCCAGACTTTTGCCATCTTGACGTCCTCCTTGTAACGTGGCAGCAGTCTGCTCCTGAATCAGAGACCACAATGGGTAAACAAGCCCCCAAGACGGCCGCTTGGTTCTTCCCCCACCCTCCGACATATCTCATTTTCCTGTTTTTGCATTCCTTTACTTGTTACAGAGCAATTAAGGTGATTCATAGTATAAATAAATAGTTGTGGGCTTTACCACTTGTGGACCTTTACCACTGACGCCTAACCTGTCAGATCCATAATCTTGGGAAAACTATTATTTTATTCTATTTTATTCTCTATAATATTCTAATAAACTATTAGTTTATTCCCAGAGGCCTCAAAATTGCCCCGGGGACCCTCTGGGTACCTGCAGCGGGATGTCATTCAACTGCCATCTAGTAGAGGTTATCAATATGTCCTTGATTATTGTATGTCTTCCAAATGGGTTGAAGCCTCCTCCTGCCACAGAGCCGATGCCCTTATAGGGGCAAAGAGATTATTAGAAAACATCTTTCCCACTTGGGGTACACCTTCCATAATCTCCAGTGATCAAGGCAATCTACACTTCAGTGGGCAATCTACAAGCTTTAACAAAAATCTTACAGACTTCTTGGAATTATCACGGTCCCTAGCACCCTCAAGAAGGTGGAGAGAACGAATGGGATCCTCGAACTTGAAAGTCTCTAAACTTGGGGCACCTGGGTGGTACAGTTGTATGTGTTTGACTCTTGGTTTCTGCTCAGGTTGTGATCTCAAGGTCGTGAGACTGAGCCTGGTGTCAGGCTCTGTGCTGAGTACAGAGTCTGCTTAAGATTTCCTTTCCCTCTTCCTCTGCCCCTCCCCATCACTCTCCCTAAATAAATAAACAAATCTTTTTAAAAAATCTTAACTTACTGAAACTACTAGACTCCCTGGGCTGAAAGTATTGCCTCTGGTCCTGTGGACTATTTGCAGACCCCCTTTGGGAAACATAAACTCACTTTCCATTAAGACGGTTACCAGCTAACCAATTCTTATTGGTATACAACAGTTTGCTGATCCCTTGTTTTCTCATGCTAGTGTTGGGTCCATAATCAAAGGAGCGAGACTGATACAAAGGGAAGGTCAAACAAAGCTTTATTTTGCGCCAAGCATCAAGAATCAAACTGACTGGCCAGGGCCATCTCTGCCTTACAGACTGGCTTTTATGGGCAAAGGCCATGTGGTTGGGCCTGGCCACGCACAGGTGGCCAATGACACAGAGAAAACTGCACAGTCAGGCTAGGTCACACATAAGCGACCAATTGAGTTACAATTTACCCCATAGTAGGCATTCCCAGGATCCTGGGATGGAGCCCCGCATCCGGTTCTCTGCTTAGCAGGGAGCCTGCTTCCCTTCCTCTCTACCTGCCTCTCTGCCTAATTGTGATCTGTCAAATAAATAAATAAAATCTTTTTAAAAAATTACAGTGGTCTCCCTGGCACACTATATTCTCTCAAAAGCTTTAAACGTGGGGCACCTGGGTGGCTCAGTGGGTTAAGCGTCTGCCTTCAGCTCGGGTCATGACCCCAGGGTCCCAGATGGAGCCCTGTGCCAGGGTCCCGCTTGGCAGGGAGTCTGCTTCTCCCTCTGCTCCTCTCCCCTCCTCCTGCTCTCTATTTCTCTCTCTCAAATACATAAATAAAAATCTTGGTGCAGGGGGGAGCTTTAAACGCAGGTGTGGAGCCACAAACCACCAAGCAAATGATCTCCCTAAGACTGGAACTCAAAAAAAGGAATGAAGAAAATGACCACCTAGAAAATGGTGAACCTGGAGTCCTGACAGGCAAATACCACAGAGATTCAGCCAAAAACATCCTGACCGGTGAGAATCACATAGAGGATCAGTAAAAGCTGTGAGAACCCCCAGAGCGGTAGCTGAGAAGTGTGCTAATGCCTTCAATTTTGATCACAAGGTTCAGTTGAGAGAGGAGGGAGAGGGAAAAAGAAAAGAACAATAGGCCCCAAATTGCCCCCATGACAGCAAACCAAGCCTAAATAGCAATTTCAGCCTCTCCCAGGAATGTGACCTTACTCAGCCTATCTGGAATTATCTAATCAGCACCAGTGAGGTAGTCCACACGACAGACTCCCACCCTTCCCTCAAAGCAAGGTAACCTTGTCTGAAACAATCCACTGTTAGAAACTTCCTTTTCCACTTCCCTTTTGCCTAAAAAGCCCTTCCGTTTTGCACAGCTCCTCAGTGCTCCTTTTCTGTGTTTGCTAGATGCAACAATGCCATATGATTCATAAATCCTTAAATAAAGCCGATTTGATCTTTAAATTTACTTTTTTTTTTTTTAACAAAGAGGAAACTGTGATGTTCCCAGCCAGCTGGTTGAGCTGCCTTAACTAGAGCTCGACAAGTAGACTATAAAGTCCTTAGACGCAGGACTTCATATATGTTACTCATCTGTGAATAATACAGTAATTAGTTAAGAGCCTCCTTTGAATTCAGCCAGATTCTGGCTTGAATATTGATTCTACCACTTAATAACTGGGTAACCTTGGCCACTTAACCTCCCTAATCCTCCTTCATCGCCCGTAAAATGGGGATAAATAATGCTTGACTCCATTAACTTGAGGAAATTAAGTATGACACTTGTATGTAATGCTTCTGGTACAGCTCAAAATACAAATGCTTGTTGAGTGCTGGCAAGAACAGCGGCCGTATCCAACCAAAAGTGTGTGATCTCAGAAAAAACTGTGCCTGAGTCTCTAAGTTTAAAGGGAAGTTGCTTGCCAGAGGCTGCAAATGCCATAGAGTTGAGACTGAACAGATAGTGTTAACCTCAAGGAAGTGGATTGATTTTCCTTTTATCTGCATTGTTTGAATTTTTATGTGGATTAAAAATACATGAAATTAAAAATAAATACGACTTTTTAAAGGGAAAAAAATGCTGGGCTGGCAGGGTTTCTGGCTTGTTCGCTGAATCTTTTAGCTCTTTCAGGAAAGCATGAATGAGGAACAGAAAACACCAGGAATTACCCACCCAGCAGCCCCCATGCCCATAAGGACCTCGGGGTAGAAACAAAATCTAGTAATTGTTCAGAGTTGGACCAGTACCTTGTTCACAAGACTTTAGCTTCCACAAATTCCACACATCTTATTTCCCTACGTCGTTTGGGCTGTTTCCACCTCTCCCTGCCCCCAGGCCATGGTGGGCAGGGGAAGACCCAGGCGGGGCTGGAACACCCCTCCCGCGGCTGCCTCCGGCTCTCAGGGCGGTCTCCGCCGTTAGGGCGGTTCCGGGGCCCCTCGGGGCGCTCTGGCGGCTGCCAGGGGTGCCCGGGAGCCCGCGAGCCCACGTAGACCAGGCAGCCCGGCCGAGGGGGCGGGCCCGCAGCCGCGGCCTCGCTTCCGCCCGCGCGGCGCCGCGCCAGCCACATCCCCGCCGCTCGCTGGGGCCCGCCTCGCGGGGCCTGGAGCCGTGACCCGCGGAGCGCCGCCGGCATGCTGCAGAAGCGGGAGAAGGTGCTGCTCCTGAGGACCTTCCAGGGCCGGACGCTGCGGATCGTGCGGGAGCACTACCTGCGGCCCAGCGTGCCCTGCAACAGCCCGCTCTGCCCGCAGCCCGCCGCCTGTCGCAACGGTCAGGGCCGGGGCCGGGCCAAAGCGCGGAGTGCAGCCCTGGGCGGCGGGGCCGGGCCAAAGCGCGGAGTGCAGCCCTGGGCGGCGGGAGCGAGGGCGGCGGGGCCGGGGCGGGAGACGCCGCGGCGCTGCTGGAGGCGGAGCGCGAGGTCGCGCGGGCGCAGAGGCCTCCGCCCGCCCAGGCAGCCGCTCGGGCCCGGTGTTGGGGCTGCGGGCGGGGAGCGAGAGGCCCGCGGCCCGGAGCCGCCCCGACGACCGCGGCGCGCTGCTTCCTGGGGGTCTCCACCCCCGACCTCCCGACGGCCCCGCTCTCAAAGGGAAGGGCCCAGAGCCTAGCGCCCCCCCAGCCTGGAGGCCGAGCGAGCAGGGCTTCCCTGCGGGCCCGGGGACGCAGGAACCTGCCCCTTGTGCACCCCCCAGGATGGTGTGGTGGTGAAATGGTGGGGGGGAGTGTCGAGCTGCGCGCCCCACGTCGAGAGGTGGGGCGCCATCCTGCGGTGCCGAGAGGTCCTGCTGCTGCTCCTTTGACATTTCTTACTTCCTACAAAGGTTCCGACTGGCCCAGCCCAGGTGTTCTGACTTTTAGCCGGTGGAGAGCCCTCTGCACTAAACTTTGTGAATTGTCTTGGGTCCTCTTAGCACGGGAAGGTCACGGGGAAGTTGGATTTGGAGCTGCCGTGCGCCAGATCTTACCCCACTTGGTTTCTCGGCTGCAAGGGTGGGCGATTGAAGGAGGAAGATGACTGGTTCTCTACCCTCGGGTGGGAGAGGAGCCTGGGGGTCCTTAGGATTTGGAGTCCACATTTTAAGGTTAAAGTCAACATTTCAGGTACACCTTGGCTAAGCAGCTCTCTGAGATGCGGGCTGAGTGCAAAGCTTAACCACTGCCCTTGCTTTCATTGAGCATCTTTTTCAGTTGATTCCGGCTTTCTGGCCCCTGGAGACTTACGAGCGTGTACCCAAGCTTGACTCAGAACCAGCCTGAAACTGCTAGGCAGAAACACGTGGTTAACATGTCTATTTCGCGCGACCCTATTTGAATGTGAGTGTAGGTCAGCGAGCTAACAGAAATATTTAGGTTGTGCTTTAGATTTGCTTGTTTTTTTTTAAAAAAAAAAATCAGTCATCTTCTGCACCACTGGCAACACCGTAAACCACACACACTGAGCTTTTACTCAGCACAGCTTCAAACAAATGCAGATGTTGACTTTACCTGAGCTTTGGGCCTCTACCCAAGTAAATTTGTTGTGTCCTTTAAAAACTTAAGGGTGTAGTTAAGACTGGAAGCTATTTTGCAGCGTGGAGCACCCTGATCTTGAAATAGTGATAAGCCAGGTTCGCAATTGTCTAATCGCTTACATTTTGAATTGTGTTTTAGATGGGAAACTCTTGTCTAGTGATGTGACTCATTACATGATCCCAGATTGGAAAGTTGTTCAAGATTACCTGGAGGTCCTTGAGTTCCCAGAGTTGAAGGGAATTATTTTCATGCAGACGGCTTGTCAAACTTTGCAGCATCAAAGAGGCCGCAGGTATTCATTTTGCATTATTTGTTTATTTCTATATGGCATATTTTTCTTTTCCCCTTTAGAAAAGATCCGTTGTTGGAGGGGGATGGGGAGGAATTCATTATTTTGTCTGAAAGGATTTTTTGAACTAATATTTGGTATTCTCTTTGCTGGTGAGGAATGCAGTGACATTATTTTCTATTTCTGCTTCAACACCTGGCCAAGAGATCTGACTATAGATCAGTAAACTGCAGTGTCCCCAGTATATGGGTATTTAAGATTCTTGGCTTTGGGTTTGCATGTATTTTTTAGCTATATTGTTTCAGAAGGCTACACTTTTTGGGTGGGGAGAGTATTTTATTTTTAAATTTTAAATTGTTTATTATGGATGCAAATTGTACTTGTAGTGATTTATTTGATGAAAACAGAAGTAACTTGTTTTATTTTTACATTATTGGAATAACTACCAGCCATACTCATTGTATTTGCCAAAGGATTTCTGATTGAAATCAGTCTAAAATGCTTACTTTATACCTAAATGAAGAACAGTTGTTCACCTTTTAAACAAATACCTAAAAACTGTTTTGTATTATTTGACATTGGGAAAGGATTTATGACTTGGACATGAAGACTGCATAGAAACAGCATATTAGAATTATATACCCAACCTCTTAGCACCCCTAGTTATTAAAAAGCTGAAGCTGTGTGTTTATTCTTTTTTAAATGTTGTGGTTTCTTCAGACTTGGTGGTAAAAGATGAAGTGTGTTTATCTGTATATGAAAATGATGAGTTGTCCTTATTATAGGCTCTGTTCAAAAAATGTGCATTAACTAGAGTGCAGATTTTTCAGATAGAATATTTTTTAATGAGTTTGAAGTTGATTTTGCTCAGACACAAAGATATAGATGTTTATACACATCCAGGTTTGAATGCTGCTCCAGGGGTCGTATTTCAATTTCTGCTACTAAAATCAATTTGTTGCTATCATTCGGATTGCAAGCACTCTGCTGAGCCCTTTCAACTTCTGTTTTCTGAAATATTTTTAATATTAAGGGTTGTTTTAAAAACCAATTCCTGGGACATTCAAAAGCAAAGAGTGGGAATTTAAATGTCTTTTCTCCTGAACATTTCAAAAGTAGTTAACTTGATAAAAAAACTATTGGATTTCCACTGCTTTACCGTGTCTCTAAAAATACTAAATGTGAGAACAAAGGATGAGCAGTTGTGAAATAGGCCGATATGATTATCACCCTGGTTTTCCTATTTGGTCAGCACATTTTGAGCTCAGAGTTCCAGGCCTTATGGAGTACAAAAAGAAGTACAGTTGACCCTTGAACAGCATAAGGATTAGGGTCTCAGACCACTGGATGGGCAAAAATCCATGTATAATTTTCAGTTCCCTCAAAACTTAATAGTCTGCTGTGGACCAGAGTCCTTACCAATAACGTAAATAGTCGATTAACATATATTTTATACCTTACATATATTATATATTGTAAACCATATTCTTGCAATAAAGTAAGCTAGAGAAAAGAAAACATTATTAAGAAAACCATAATGAAGGGGCGCCTGGGTGGCTCAGTCAGTTGAGCACCTGTCTTTGGCTCAGGTCATGGTCCCAGGTTCCCGAGATCAAGTCCACGGCCCCAAGGCGGCTTCTCCCTCTCCATCTGCCCCCAGCTTGTGCGCTCATACACACTGGCTCTCAAATAAATAAAGTCTCTAACAAAAAACAAAACCAGGGGTGCCTGGGTGGCTCAGTGGGTTAAGCCTCTGCCTTCGGCTCGGGTCATGATCTCAGGGTCCTGGGATCGAGCCCTGCGTTGGGCTCTCTGCTCAGCAGGGAGCCTGCTTCTCCCCTCTCTCTCTGCCTGCTTCTCTGCCTACTTGTGATCTCTCTCTGTGTCAAATAAATAAATAAAATATTTTTTAAAAAAACCATAAGAGGAGAAAATATATTTACAGTGCTGTACTGTATTTGCTAAAAAATTTTGTGTGTCAGTGGACCCTTGTAGGTCATACCCGGGTTCAAGGGTCAGCTGTATCAGTCCCTCTCAACAAACCTGTTGTCTTGGTGGGTTAGGTGCGAGAAGGTGATGGTGGCACACCCTTCACATAGGCAGTGTGACTTAATGTGGACTACGCAAAGTGCAGAGGTGAATACAGTGTGTGAGGGTTCAGCCCAAAGCCCTCTGAAGGAAATACGTTTGAGATTGGTCTTAAGGGATGCCTGGGGTGGTTCAGTCAGTTAAGCGGCTGCCTTCATTCAGCTCAGGTCATGATCCCAGGGTCCTGGGGTCAAATCCCACATGGGGCTCCCTGGTCAGTGGGGAGCCTGCCTCTTCCTCTGCCTGCCGCTCCCCCTGCTTGTGTGCTCTCTCTCTCTCTCTCTGACAAATAAATAAATAAAGTCTTTTAAAAAAGAGAGAGAGAAAAAAAAAAAGAGAGAGAGAGATTGGTTTTATGGCAGGGGTGCTGAATGTAACTGATGAAGGGGAAGAAGAGGCAGGCAAAGGAATTGGCATGTTTGGGGCTTGGTCCCTTGTTTACCTGGTAAGCAGCCAGCAGTTATATTCAGGTTCAAAGAGCTAAATGACCAAAATTACCAAAGCCCTAAAAAATGACCTATGTCCAAAGCTGACTTTATAATTGATCACAGCCCTTGAATGTGGAAGACCCAGGGAATTCACTTTATTAGTTTGGACTTCGTTAAGTGTTAAATATAAGTTGTTGGACTTTTTATATTTAACCATAAGTGGCCTAGTGGAGGCCCCCTGGTGTTTTGCCTCTTTTAATGTTGGAAAATATTTTGTTATGTTTCTCCATTCTTCTTTGGAGATTTTTGAGATGCTAGTAAATAATTCATTCTATTGGATATGCTTTGAGGAACATTTTTGCTTAAAAAAGCCTTGTCAGTAAAAAAAAAACAAACCGGGTTGGACTGGTGTCTGGTGTAAGGCTTCCTTGCTTTCTCCTTTTCCTCCTTCCAGAATTCCTTCTTTGTTAGACTCTCAGCAGTTCATGCCTCTGTTTCTCAGTGTATAACGTAAGATTGGAATTAGGGAATATTATGGTTGGAGAGGATCTAAGAAGTCAAGTGATCTAAATCCCCATCCAACAGATTGATGTTACTCAGTCCTTGTTTCTAAGACTTTTTATCAACCTTTTTTCCCCCTTGGACACCCAGTCTTAATTTGCTTTAATGTTACTTAAATATGTCTTAACATAAATCTGGATGTAAAGTCCTCATGCTTAAGTACTTCCTGCAACTCTAAACCCAAATCGGACCTTCAAATTAAATAAACAAAGCTTACAAAATAAGAAGACTGCAAATGAACGTTAATTTAACATGACAGATGATATTGTTCTGCTGAAATGAAATCACCAGAGTTGAGTTTCCCAGTAAAAAGACATAGCCTCCAATCTGGTTCTGTACTTAATGTGATTTTGTATTTTGATTTTGATACTGCCAATGCAGAAAATGCCTATTCTTCTGAGTATACTCCAGAAGACATTATGAAAGAAGTCACTTTTTTAAAAAGATTTTATTTATTTATTTGGCAGACAGAGATCACAAGTAGGCAGAGAAGCAGGCAGAGAGAGGAAGAGAAGCAGGCTTCCCGCTGAGCAGAGAGCCCGATGTGGGCTCAATCCCAGGACCCTGAGATCATGACCTGAGCCGAAGGCAGAGGCTTTAACCCACTGAGCCACCCAGGTGCCCCAAGAAGTCACTTTTTTTTTTTTAAGAAGTCACTTTTTTGATTGCTCGGGATAATCACATGTTCTCGTTCCGTGAGGGATCGCTTGATGACTCTGGGAGGCCGTCTTGTCCATTGCGTTCATTCCTGTATGTAGGTGTTCCTCTGTTTATTCAACAAACATTTGCTGAGAGATGGTGCATGCTCACACCGAGGCTGCTGCACTGAACAGAAGGAGACATGGTGTTGGCGGGGAGACAGTGGTCCTCAGATAATCACACAGATGGAGAGCTGCCACAGTGCCACAGGCCCCGAGGGATAGGGGCTTGCTTTCATGAGAACCCCTGTTCATCAGGGAGGCAAGGAAAAGCTTTCCTGAGGGAGAGGCCTACGCTGGGCTCTCCAGGGTGGGTAGGAGTAAACCAGGCAGAGAAAGGAGAAAAGCTTTGCAGGGGAGGTTGCCTGCTGTGCAGGGTGGTGGAAAGGGAGATTTGCTCCGTTCAAGGAACTGAAAGAAGACCCTGGCGTGGATGAGGGGTCTCAGGGATGTTGGGGCACAGTCGTAAGCTGGGTATGGTAATATATATATCAGATGCCTATTTTGAAAAGACGACTATGCTGTGGAGAAGAGGCTGTTCCTTTAGTTCAGATGAGAGGAGTTGGTAGCTTAGAGATGGAAAGAAATAAAACTTCCAACAGCATCTTAGTAGGTAAAAGTCCGTAGAACTTCCTCAGTCTTTAACCCAGAGAATTGAAAACATCCATGCAGAATTTGTCCAGGAATGTTCTAGCAACTGTATTCCTAATAGCCCCCCAAATGGCAACGGAACCAAATGCCCATCACCTGGTAATGGTTACACAAAATCTGCTTATCCATACAATGGGATACTGTTCAGCCATAAAAGGAATGAAGCATTGACATGTGCTGTAACATGAAAGTAGGCCGAGTGAAAGAAATCAGCCTCACAAAAAAAAGTCATTTTTGTGTGATTCCATCTATATGAATGCCTGGAGGGGCACCTGGGTGGCTCATTCGGATCCCCAGGTCCTACCATCTAGCCCTGCGTCAGACTCCTTGCTCAGCCAGCGGGGAGTCTGTTTCTGCCTCTGCCTACCATTCCACTAGCTGTGTTCTCTCTCTCTCTTTCTCAAATAATAAAATCTTTTTAAAAATGAAATGCCAGGGCGCCTGGGTGGCTCAGTGGGTTAAGCCTCTGCCTTCGGCTCAGGTCATGATCTCAGGGTCCTGGGATCGAGCCCCACATCGGGCTTCCTGCTCAGCAGGGAGCCTACTCCCCTCCCCCGCCCCCGCCTGCTGCTCTCTCTCTCTCTCTGTCAAATAAATAAATAAATAAAATCTTAAAAAAAAAAAAAAAAGAAATGCCTGGAATAGGTAAATCCAAGAGACAGAAAATAGACTAGGGGAATGGGGAATTCCCAGGGGAATGGAGAATGGGTGCTTGATGGATCTAAGTTTCTCTTTTGGGGTGATAAAACATCTGGACTTCATGGTGATGGTTGCACGACTCTGCCCACACAAAAGACTATTGATTGTTAGGTTTTACAAGGGTAATTTTATGGTATATGAACTATATCTCAGTTAAGCTGTTATTTAAAAAAATAAAACCTGTAAAACTTAGTAGTGGCGTTAGATATGTAAGGAGAGGGGGAAGGTGGTGTCAAGACTAACACCAAGGTTTCAGGTTTGCATAACTGGATAAAGAAAGCACTAGAGGAGGTCCAGAGGGTTGGAGCTAGAGGTCATGAGTTTGAGGTTGTCTTTGAGGCTTCCAAATGGCAATGCAGCTAAACGGCATTCAGATGGTCCAGAGTATACTCCATTGAGAATGTTTTAAGAGTACCACCCAGGGGCAACTGACTGGCTCTGTGAGTAGAGCATGTGACTCTTGATCTCCAGCTCAGGAGTTCAAGCCCCGCACTGGGTGTAGAGCTTACTTCAAAAAAACAAAACAAGGGGCACCTGGGTTGCTCAGTGGGTTAAAGCCTCTGCCTTCGGGTCAGGTCGTGATACCAGGGTCCTGGGATCGAACCCCGTATCGGGCTCTCTGCTCCAAGGGGAGCCTGCTTCCTCCTCTCGCTCTGCCTGCCTCTCTGCCTACTTGTGATCTCTGTCAAATAAGTAAATAAAATTAAAACAAAAACAAAACAAAAAAAACCCGAATACACCTATTATAAAGGAAAACACAAACTTTTAAAATTCTTGTGGAAAACTCAAGGACCTCTGAAAATAAGTACCGAAGACACCCTAGCAGGGTTCTTCAAAAACCCGTGGAAGGAACACAATATTGTGGGTCTGCCAACTGGTTGGGGGAAGCCCGCCTCTCATCCGCAGAGCATACAGTCAGCAGGCCAAGGTAGGGTAAGCTCACCATTGAGTGAAAATAGTACAAAAATCAATCTAAGGAAGGTAAGCGTAGCCTTACTGCTAAGAAATTGTTTAAACTCTTTAAATAAGAGATCTGAGGAATGCTTAAGCCAGTCCAGGGAAACTAGGGTCCTTCTGTAAGACTGGACTTTTTAAAACTTTAGATCATTTTGTTGTACTTGGCTCTCTGAAACCGCTGTTCTCCTGTCATCCAGGCCAAACTTGTTGAAGGTACCCTGATGCTCTCTGCCAGCTCTGGGCATCATACTCATACATCTAACCCCATCTGCACCACCAGCCCTAACTGGCAAAAAATACGACTATATTGTATGCATGCCCTATTAAATTGCAACCGTAAGCCCACATGCCTGCAAGGAAACCCGACTGTCACCCTCTGAGTGATTCACTCTTTCCTGCTTTCCCCATTAATATTCTTGTGCCATTTGTTCGTTCGTCTTATCCGGCTGATAGGTAGCTGACAAATGGAAGCATGCAGGACAAGTCCAAGGAAAATATATGGGAGCAAAACTTTAAATTGAGAACATCCTTTTTGTTAAGTTCCATGTTTTGCTGTGTCATTCCTCTAATTTGGTGGTAAACACTCGGGGTCTGGCTTGTGGAACATTAGTCCCTGGGGGAGGACAGGGTTGGAGAATCCCGGGGTCCAGAGGGCAGATGTCTGGACAAATCTGGGGATGTGTGCTGAGCTTGGCCGAACAGTCACAGGGTTCTGAAAATGTCAGGGTGGGTCCTGACACACTGCTGTCTTCTATTTGGGTCGCTGTTGTCACAAGGAGTTGTGAGTTCACTTACGCATTTGGGAAACATTTCTCGGGCATGTGAACCACACTGTCTGCTCTCCTGACTTTGTGTCCACCTCTGCTCCCTTGGGTGCTTTGTCTCACTGACTCTCGATGGTCCTTCTCTCAGGTGTCCCCTCTTCCCGGAGGCCTTTCCCAGTCCTCCCATGTTCTCGCTGCACCCAGCACTTTTCCCCTTCATGGTGCTTCCTCCACTGAAATGAGTGGTGGTTCTTTTGTTTGTTGTTTTTTTTTATTTTGTTTTGTCACTTAGTCTAGCTGTTTCTTAAAATTGTAGTGAATTAGCGTCAGCTTCACTATTCTAACAATTTTTCCAGAAGTAGCTCAGTGGCAGTGAGTACATTCACATTCATAGGACCATCACCACCATCCTCTCCAGAACTTTTCCCCATCTCCGTAGTCTGAAGCTCCCCACCTAGTAAACATTAACACCCACTTCCCCCTTCCCCAAGCCTGTGGCAGCAGCCATTCTACTTTCTCTCTCTATAAATTTGACTAAGTCCCTCATCTAAAAATGGAATTATACAGTGTTTGCCCTTTTGTGTCTGGCTTATTTCACTTAGCATAATGTCTTCAACTTTATCCATTCTTTTAAAGATTTTATTTATGTATTTCAGAGAGAGAGAGAGGGAGGGAGCATACAAACACAGCAGGGTGAGGGGCAACACAGGGCTCCATCCCAGGACCCTGGCATCACGACCTGAGCTGAAGGCAGACACTTAACCGACAGAGCCACCCAGGCGCCCCAAGGTTTATCCATGTTGTAGCATGTGTCAGAACTTCCTTTTTTAAAAGATTGAATAACAGTCCCATGTATGTATATCCCTCATTTTGTTTATCCATCTGTCTGTCATTGGACATTTAGGTTGCCTTCTTGGTGACTTTTGGCTATTTTGAAGATGCTGCCCTGAACAATGGAATAAGGATATCTCCCTGAGACCCTGTCTTCAGTTCTTTAGGGTATATGCTCAGAAGTGCGGTTCCTGGGTCATGCGGTAGTTCTGGTTTTAATTTTTTTTAGGAATGTGTGATTCTGTCATGTTCACCGTGAGCAGGGTGCTGTGGATAAAGGATAGAAGGCGATGCCTAGATGGTGTCCCCTGAGGGCATTCCGTGGTGCATAAGACCTGGCACATAGAAGGAACACAGCAAACATTTGTGAAATGGAGGACGCTTAATAGGGAAGAAAACTAGCAAACAAATGAATGCACTAAGTTCAGGTGCTTTTTTAGGGGTCTAGAAAATGTGATGGTTGATAAAGGGAGCAAAAACCATGGAGGATAAGATCAGGAAAAAATAGGCAATATTTTTTCAGTATTTTCTCTGAAATAATTACAGTTGTATATAAAGTCTCTTCTAAAATCCTTTATAACTTAAGAAATAAGTGCTCATTTTGGGGTGCCTGGGTAGCTCAGTCTGTTAAGCGGCTGCTGTCAGCTCGGGTCATGATCCCGGAGTCCTGGGATGGAGCCCCGCATCGGGCTCCCTGCTCAGTGAGGAGTCTGCTTCTCCCTCTGCCTGCTCCTCTGCCTACTTGTACTCTCTGTCAAATAAATAAATAAAATCTTTAAAAAAATAAAGAAAGAAAGAAAGAAGTGCTCATTTAAAATTCACGCATTACAGAAATGTATGAAACAGAAAGTAGAAGTCTTCACCTTACCATTGTGCAGGGACGGTCGCTGTAAACAGGGTGGTGTAGACTCTTCTATGCATATTCTATGAGGTTTTATTTTTTTTCAAAGATTTTATTTATTTATTTGTCAGAGAGTTGCGGAGTTGCAGAGAGAGAGCACAAGCAGGGGGAGCAGCAGGCAGAGGGAAAAGCAGTCTTCCCACTGACCAAGGAACCCCATGTGGGACTTGATTCTGGCACCCTGGGATTATGGACCTGAGATGAGGGCAGACGCTTAACCAACTGAGCCACCCAGGCTCCTCTCTAGAGGTTTTAAAACTGACTTTAAATATATGTCTGTGAAGGTGGGAAAATTACCAGTTACATGTCCTAAGCATTTCTGAGTTGGGGGTGCGGGGCAGCTTTTGTTTGTACATGTGGGATGCTGTTAAGGAAAGCTGCCATTCACAGACCTGAAACTAAATCCTTTTGTTTGCTATGAAATTGTAGAAGTACTATTACTCGGTGGTTCTTTTTAAAATAGCTCAAAATTAGAATTACTAAGAAAATAAAATCAGTGTTTCTTGTTTTCTAATTAAGTGCTAAGATGACACAGATATTGGTGATTAGCGTTTATTTAAAGAAGAGAAGTTGGAGAGTTCTGCCTTTGCTTTAATGAGAAGGCTCTTTTTTTTTTTTTTTCTTTTTTAAATCCACAGGAGTGGGCTGGAGGTGGGAATGGAAGGGCACAAATTTTGTTATATTAAAACACATGTTAAATGCCAATCATCTGCCTTGGATAATTTATATGTTAATTTAATGTCTGGTTTAATATCAGTCCATTTTTAAATAAACAGTAGGCTTCCTTTAAGATAACTGAACATTTTTGTATTCCATATTGCCTAGACTATTGAAACGCACTTTTAAAAAATTAATTTATTTTTTTATTAACATATAATGTATTATTAGCCCCAGGGGTACATATCTGTGAATCGTCAGGCTTCCACACTTCACAGCACTCACCATCATATAGCATATACCCTCTCCACTGTCCATCACCCAGCCACCCTATGCCTACCCCCAGCCCACAGCAACCCTCAGCTGTTTTGTGAGATTAAGAGTCTCTTACAGTCTGTCTCCCTCCCGATCCCATCTTGTTTCATTTTTTCTTTCCCTACCCTGCCACACTCCCGCCCTGCCTCTCAAATTCCCCATATCAGAGAGATCATATGATAATTGTCTTTCTCTGATTGACTTATTTCGCTCAGCATAATATCCTCTAGTTCCATCCGTGTCATTGCAAATGGCAAGATTGAAAGGCACCTTTTTTTTTTTTAAAGATTTTATTTATTTACCTGACAGAGGGAGAGAGATCATAAGTAGAAAGAGCAGCAGGGAGAGTGTTGGGGGTGGGGGGCAGGGAGGAAGCAGGCTCCCTGCTGAGCAGAGAGCCTGACACAGGGCTGATGCCAGGACCCTGAGATCATGACCTGGGTGGAAGGCAGAGGCTTAACCCACTGAGCCACCCAGGTGCCCCTGAAAGGCACCTTCTTAAAATAAAAACAAAGCAAAGCATCATCTTAGAAACTGACCCACATGCTGCTGCATATTTGATGTGAGACTTTGGCTAGCATTAGTGGGGGATCTCCTGATGGGAGAAACCCTAAAATTTATTCGTTATCTGACAGATGAAGCTAGACCTCATTTGTGTGAGTGAGGGAGCTGCCTAAATAGAATTCACAGATAAACCCCCAAATTTATTTCCTTCACATGTCCTTTTCCAGGCTGCCAGCAAAAAGTAAAATGTACTCGTGCCTAATGCCATTTATAGAACAAAGTGAGGTACAGAAATAAAGGACTAAACCCTGCTTGCCTCTGGTCCCTCACAAGCCTTTGAAGAGGGCGCTGTGTGGGGCAGGGTCATATAATTCCACAATAAATGGCCAGAAGTCTAGAAAGGAAAGGACGGGGGTGATTGATCCGCAAGCTAATTAACGAGGTCCTGTCTGAGCACATTCTAGAAGGCAGAACCGAGAAACAGCAGCCCAGTAGTACCACGCGCACTAAGGCCTATATAAATAAGTGTTTCTTGGGTTTTAAATACTCAGTCTTTTGTCCTAAAATGCCTCATCTTTGATCCTTAGCACGAGCTGGCAGTAAATGATTGCCTGCTATCTCAGATTTCTTTTTCTCCTCTCTGCCCCAGACAGTATAACAAATTGCGACATCTCTTGAAGGATGCGCGTCATGACTGCGTTCTCTTTGCTAATGAGTTCCAGCAGCACTGCTATCACCCTCGAGAAAGAGGAGAATCCATGGAAAAGTGGCAGACCAGGTATGACTGTGAGTTTGCGTGGCTCTCTAAACTAGCAGTAACTCTAGAACTCCGACTGATACTGAACTGCTGACTGTGTCACTATTTAGATCTATCGTTTGAATACATACATGTTTTAGAAATTGTCATAAGGGAGCCACAGAAACTCAGAGTGAGTTTGTCCTAGATCTTAACAGCTGGCTTTTATAACTTTAATGCTTTGTGTGTGTGTGTGTGTGTGTGTATAAGTGGGGGAGGAGGTCCACTTTGAAGCTAAGATCATCTCAGTTTTTCTGGTATAGGTTGCTCTAATATCCCAACCAGTCTTGTTAAACTGAAACTGGTAGGTTAATTCTGATAAAGCTGTTTTAGAAAGTACAGTGTCACCCTTTAGAACCGCCTAAAAGCAGAGCCTGAAGCAAGGAGTTGGGTGTGGGTTGTTGATGTGGGGAGCAATTCCCTGAAACAGAAGTGAGGAAGTGCAGGGCCTGAGACAGGAGGAGGGAAAGCAGTTAGTAAGGATGTGGGAAACTGAGGCTCAGTCCTACTGGGAACTTCTGAGAAGTTGCATAGAGTGTGCCTCAGAAGTCGTCTAGAAGGGCAGAGGCGAGGGTGGTAAAGAGACTTTAGCCTTCAGCTGAGGGTCTTTCTGCAGGGGTGTTGACTCCACTCAGTGGGCCCAGGGTAGGATGGGAGTGCCACCCTGCTCCAGCTGAAGTCCGAAGTGGGCCTGGGGCATACGTGCTGGGCACCCATAGCCTCTGCCAAGCTCCTCTGCAGAGAGCCCCGGAGATCTTAAGCTCTCAACTGTCTTATCCATACAAACATTTAAATTGTCTTTTTCCTTGTAATTCTTTATCTGTCTAGCCATTAAATATTTAAACTCTCTAAAGTGAAATAAGCACTGATGCATACAGAGTCCTTAATTATAGTCCTAAGTTCCCATAGGGCCCGGTACCAGAAAGGGATAACAAATCGTTCTCTAGATTAGGTCACATGTGAGTACTGAGAATGATCATGCTTCCTAACTACTAATAACACAGGCTTATACAGTATAGATTAGTTGAATTTTTTTTTAAAGATTTTATTTATTTATTTGATAGAGATTATAAGTAGGCAGAGAAGCAGGCAGAGAGAGAGGAAAGGAAGCAGGCTCCCTGCTGAGCAGAGAGCCTGATGCGGGACTCGATCCCAAGACCCTGAGATCATGACCTGAGCCGAAGGCAGAGGTTTTAACCCACTGAGCCACCCAGGTGCCCCCATTAGTTGAATTTTTTAAAAGATTTTATTTATTTGTCAGAGTGCACAAGCAGGGGGAGCGGCAGGTAGAAGGAGAAGCAGGTTCCCATGTGGGACTGGATCCCGGGATCCTGACTTGAGCCAAAGGCAGATGCTTAATCAACAGCCACCCAGGCGTCCCTGGCTAAAATTTTTTTTTGACCTAAAACTATAAGAACCTTACCTGGCATCTTACTTTGCAGAAAGGGAAACAGATGCCTACGGAAACCGGCCATCCGAGTTTATACACATCATCAGAAACCTAATCAAATCTCAAACACACATCTTCAGACCTAGGCTGCGTTTTCCAATTCCGGTTCTTGTCAGGAAGATTTTCAGACATTTCCTGTGATTCCATAGCAGACCTTACTAGATTATGATCTTCAGCTCTTTGCAGCCTCGTTTTGCTCTTAGCCAGACTTGTTTCTTCATCTTTTAAACCTCACGTAGTACAGCTCGTCACCCGTGTGGTGCCATGTGTCATGGCACACCAGCTCATGGTTTCTAGGCCATTTCAAAAAATGAAAGAGGCTGCTGTGGCGGTTGGATGTCTTCAGGAAGAAGAGATGTCAGGTGCTTTCTGATTCATCATTGTATCCCCAGGGTCCCACCCCAGGGTGTGTGTGTAATGGGTGCTTGAGAATTAGTTGTTGAATGAACAAACGGTTGTCTGCATACGCTGAAGGGGAGTGGGGTAAAAGCCAGGTGTGAAGCTTTGATCAGCAGCTTGTCTTGGGTGGGCTCACATGCCCTTTGCTTTTCCAGGAGCATATACTGGGCCGCCGTGTGGTACTATCACCACTGTCAGGATAAGATGCCAATCGTCATGGTGACAGAAGACGAAGAGGCAGTCCAGCAGTATGGAAGTGAAACAGAAGGAGTGTTTGTGATTTCCTTCAAGGTACTTCCATCTGTTGTGTCCCTAAGTGCGTCTGTGTGTATTTGTGTGCTCTGTGGTACCCATCATGCTCTCGGTCCCAGTGGCAATACTGAAAAGGGAAATTAAAAAGAATGAAGGAAGACTGCAGCCAATAAGTTCCATGTCTTTGTTTCTCTCCACGTAAGTGATCTTGATGTCAGCAAATTTAGGCAAACTCCCTATGACTGTAGGATCCACAGCATCTGAGACGTCAGCCCTGCAAGCCCCTGCTGACCGTTAACTCATGTGTAGTTATAACGGTTACAGTATCAGGAATGATGATGGTGAGAATAGATTGGATCTTATAAAATTTCCAATATTCTCTTGTTCTTGACCTACAAAATGGCAGTTTTACATGATTCCACCTAATAGTAACAGCTAGCATTTATCTATGCCAGGCACCGTTCTAAGCGTATTGTTTCATTTAATTCTTGCAACAGCCCTGTGAGGTAGATTTTATTGTCCATATTTAATTGATGAGGAAACTGAAGCACAGAAAGGCTAAGCCACTCTCTCAAAGTCACACAGGTAGCAAGTGGTGGAGTTGGGATTAGAACCCCAGCACTCTGACTCCAGTGCTCTTACCCACCCTGCTCTGTTTTTCTGAGTACCCATGCAGCATAGTTGTATAGGCCAGCCTTGTTTTTCTGCTGTTCCTTGCTCTTCCCCACTTAGGACCGTGCATGGGGGTTAGTAGAGATAGAGGAAGGGGTTAGCAAAGCTGTCATAGCTTGGTACCCAGATCACAGGAGTGTAGCATTATTGGTGACCGTTTCTTGGGCTAGGTCAGCAACACAGTTCTCCTGGTTTGGAGGGACCCTTTGGGAAAGTGGGATGGCTGTTAATCTCCTATTAGGTTACTGGTCTCGTGTGTCTGCCCAGTAGGCATCAAGTTCCTGTGGTTGGTATCGGTTTTTGATTCAGAACCTCGAATGAGGCCCTCCATTACCCTGTCAGTTTACAGAAAGTCAAGTTGGATTTTGAATTGTAGATTCTATAAGAGTTCCCAGGTGCATGTATTGCTAAAGATTTGCCAATAGAATTTTCTTGGCCCTGCTATAAAAAAGCGTTCTGGCATGCCAGAGAATTCCGGGGGCGCTGGATATTAATGGCAGTGTCACTTGTTTTTTCTGTCGCAATACATCATGTCTTGTTCCTGCAGAGGACAGTTGACTAAAATTACATTTTTCTACTTTTTGTTAAAATTACTTTTCTTTGTAGTCCAGTCTGAGAGTACCGTTTTCTTGGGTCTAGCATCTCCTAAGCAAACTGTGTGACCAAGGGCTTCATAGAGGCAAATGATGGCAGGAAAAAAAGAGATACTTGTGGAGTTCAGATGAGAAGGAAGGCCAGAATTTCCTGTGGGGACTTGAAGTTAGCTAGGAAGAGTGAAGACAATAAATCCTCACAGGGAGGTGGTTTATAGTGGCAAAGGCTTGGTGGTGGTAAGCGACCATGGAATCGGGGTACTGACTTAGCACAGATACAACTTCTCAAAGGACCTGGGAAAGAAAGGAAATGATTTGAACAAGACCCGGCAGTCAGTGGGAGAAATGCCGGTGTTGACAAAAAAGGATAATGTGTTTTCTTTTTTTTTAGGATTTTACTTATTTATTTGAGAGAGAGAGAGAGACAGATCATGAGCAGGGGGAGCAGCAGGCAGAGGGAGAAGCAGACTCCCCTCTGAGCAAGGAGCCCAGTGTGGGACTCGATCTCAGGACCCTGGGATCATGACATGAGCTGAAGGCAGACATTTAGCAGACTAAGCCACCCAGGCACCCCTATAATGTGTTTTCTTTACAATTTGGGGAAAGAGAATGTGCTAGACTCTACTTTAGACTTAAAGTTGAGTTAAAAAACACCCGTAAAACTGATGTTATTTAGTGAGAGCCAGCCGTTTGGGGGAGTGTACTCCGGACATAGCGCAGCCAGCCTCAACACACCATCCTCTTGCGAGTGGTGCTGGATGTTTGGTCAAGGGTCTCTCTGACAGACATTACACCAAAGAGGTGCAGTAACACTCAGTAAGTCTGCACAGAGGGGACCCTGGCTGGTTGTTTCAAAGATACGTTTCGTACCAGGTCATCACACTAAGAGCAACGTCTCCCTGAGGAATGTTACCACATCTGTGGACAGTCACCAAGTCCCCACCAAGGAGGGGAAGGCCTGAGAAGAGTAGAAAGCCTTCACTTTGCCCCTCTCTTTTTATTCGACAATGGGCAGGGGAGGAGGAGACGTTTTCACAGACACTTCCCTCCTTTCCATTTTTACTTGCTTATTTAAGTTTCTTAGAAATTCAGACATTTCAAGATGAAAAAAATAAAAACAAAAAACAAGAGGAGAATGCACACAGAAGAGCTGTCCTCTCGTTGCATGCCATTGTCTGCAGCAATGAGACGCATGGGAAGATAGGAAAAAGGACAGCCGTGCGTGCGTGTGTGCGTACGTGCATGCGTGCCCGGGGCGTGGTGGGGGGGTAGGGGGAGAATCAGAAGTGCAAAGTAAGCATTCCATGGAGGAAGGTCCTCACTGGGGTAATTTGGCCTGCTTTGGGGATTAGTCAGGTGGTAGAAAGCTCCAGGAATGTGAGGCTCGGGGGGCAGTGCTCACTGGATACCCCCTCCAGCCCATATGCCCACAGTTCCCCGTGCAGGACTTTTCTGTGATCCTGCCAGAAGGCAGCACCATTATCTTCTGACCATGCTTCTCTTGTGCCTTTACTAAATGTAGAATTACCTGGACAATTTTTGGCCTGACTTAAAGGCCGCCCATGAGCTCTGTGACTCTATCCTTCAGTCTCGACGGGAAAGAGAGAACGAGAGTCAGGAGAGCCACGGGAAGGAGTACACAGAACATCTTCCCCTGGAAGTGTTAGAAGCCGGCATTAAATCTGGACGCTACATCCAGGTGAGGGTGGTCATGAAGCGAGGGCGTTAGCCGGGCTGGCATGTTTTTTTCTCTGCTTTATTGGCCTGTCACGGGCCTTTAATTTCAAAGGCCATAAATGAGATGAGCACAAGTAAGCCAGGGCTGTCCGTGTCCTAAGATGATCGGGGATTCGTTCTTCCTGAGGACACCTTGCTGTCTGGTCTGGTGCTACTCTCTCATCTTTTTTTTTTTTTTTTTTTTTTTTTTAAGATTTTATTTATTGGGACGCCTGGGTGGCTCAGTTGGTTAAGCAGCTGCTTTCAGCTCAGATCATGATCCCAGCGTGCTGGGATCGAGTCCCACATCGGGCTCCTTGCTTGGCAGGGAGCCTGCTTCTCCCTCTGCCTCTGCCTGCCACTCTGTCTGCCTGTGCTCGCTCTCTCTCTAACAAATAAATAAATAAAATATTAAAAAAAAAATCTTTGAAGATTTTATTTATTTATTTGACAGACAGAGATCACAAGTAGGCAGAGAGGCAGGCAGAGAGAGGGGGAAGCAGGCTCCCTGCTGAGCAGAGAGCCCGATGCGGGTCTCGATCCCAGGACCCTGGGATCATGACCTGAGCCGAAGGCAGAGGCTTTAACCCACTGAGCCACTCAGGCGCCCCATTACTCTCTCATCTTAATCAGGTTACATATTGAGCATCACACAATTAGCCTAATAAATGCCTCCACGTCTCTGGAAAGAGAAGATGTTTTTGAATCAAGGTATGGAGATCTGACAAAAAGGTGAAATTTGGCTTCTTCGCTCCTTTGCAATTCTCCTGCCCCTTTCAGGGAGTTTTTTGTGGTCCTCCAGGACCCAGAACCCTGAACCTGGAAGCTGTCGAGCTATCTTGAGAAGGAATCAGATAAAATTACTATTCAGATTTCAACAGTTTGACATGTGTGCGTGCGCAGTTCGATTACATCAGCAGATTTGTGTAACTGCCACCACTATCAAGATACAGAACTGTTCCATTGTGAATCTGACATTTTGGACAAGCAGCTCAGTTTTTATATAGTCCAAAGTTTGAGAACACCACGCTGAAGTCCCTCTCTAAAGCGTGGGCATTTTAATTATTATTACTATTATTATTTTTTAAGAGAGCGTGGGATCGGGCAGGGGCAGGCAGAGGGAGAGGATGAGAGAGAATTGTAAGCAGGCTCCACGCCCAGCAGGAAATCGGGAGTCAGACGCTTAACTGCCTAAGCCACCTAGGTGTCCCTAGGTGGGTATTTTAAATGAGTGTGTCTAGAGCGGCTAATGCTTCCGTAAGAAAATTTTTTAAAGACCACTCGTCACTTAGGTAAGATAGATCCTGGTTATTAATAACCTGGTGTAGCCAAGAATACTTCAAAATGATGGTATGTTCTCTGGAGAAAAGAAACCTTACTGATTAATATTTCTCCTAAAGGAAGGGATCCCAGGCCTTAAAAGAATATTTGGGGGATATTTTCACATACTTTTTGCAAACTGTACCTTTAGAGGCAAAGTGGGCAGAAAAAAAAATTTTCAATTGATTTTTATTATGATTTTAGGGAGTCCTGAATGTCAACAAACACAGGGCACAAATAGAAGCTTTCGTTCGACTTCAAGGAGCCAGCTGTAAAGATTCAGGTTCAGTATAAGCCTTACTTAAATTTCCATACTGCATCTCTATTCTGGTATTACACAGTGAAGAAAACAAAGCTGAAACTGTCCCATCGAAAATGCCGGTCAGATTACCCCCACTCCCCCGTTCCTGTTTTATCTATAGTTTCTGATTTTATTGCAACCAGTTTGTAAAAATGAGAAGAGCTAAAATGAGTCCCCACTCTACATCAGGCACAGTTCTAAGCACTGGACGTAGATACCATCATTGTCTGGCCCTTTTTCTTCCTGAGGATCCACAAGGTTACGGGGAAGAAAGTGTAGTAGGGAGAAACAAAGTAGCTTGCCCGACCTCTCACACCTGGTGAGCAGGCCGGGACTGAATGTGCTGTGGAAGCAGTGTCGCTGTGATTTCAAGACTCTGCCCAGTGCGGCCTAACTGGAGTAATCTTAAAAGTGATGAAAATGAAGATGTGTAAATAAGCTGTGTCATAATAGCGTATAGGTCCTGGTCTTCAATGGCAGGGTACAAACACCCTGAAAGTCGAGGGGACATGGCTGGATGGGAGGAGGAGAACTTCTCCCGCCGGCTGCTGCTCAGGAATCGGGCAGGACCCGTGGTTCATTGGGCTGCTTGTCACTCCTTGGCTGCGTGGCCCCTGTAGGCCTGACACAATTCCAGCGTGGGCTTCCATAGGCTTGTGCGGGGTATTGTCACCTGACATAGAGATGGGCAGAGGAAGCCCTTCTAAAAACATGTGGCGTAAGAGGACGCGTTGACTATGTTTCTTCATTCCTAACCTGTGGGACAAAGTTTGGCCTCCCATTTGAAGGAGGAGGCTTTTCTCCGCAGGGCCAGTGTGTTGCATGTGGCATGCCCCCGCAGCTTTATGGGGTCTCTGTGTGCCTGCCCAAACACAGGTTTAGTCAGTGACATCCTTGTCCACGGGATGAAGGCTCGAAACCGCTCAATTCATGGAGACGTGGTAGTTGTGGAACTCCTGCCTAAAAATGAATGGAAAGGAAGAACGGCTGCCCTGTGTGAGAATGACAGTGATGACAAGGCCTTGGGAGACCCCCCGAGTGAGCCCATGCCCACAGGTGAGCCCACCGGCAGGCCTCCTAGTTTCTGGTGTTCCATAGGATGTTTATTTGTCCTCTCTCAAATGATCCAGAAATAGCAGTTATTAAGGTTTGCTGTAATTTCTTTTCCTCCATTACCCATTTCCCCATCTCTGCTGATTGATGTTACTCTCCTCAGCATCCAAATAAGTCATCATTTTTCCCATCCTAGAACAGAACAAAACCCAAAATCCTCTCAAGTCCCACATCCCATCCAGCTCCTGCCCTTTCCTCTGCTTCAGTGTGTGGCGAGACTCAGTGAGACCGCTAACCCTGCGCATTCTCTCTGCTTCCTCTCTACCCATTGTCTCCCGAAGCTGCTACATTCGGGTGTCCCCACCGCCCAGAAACCCTTGACTTCTTGTCAGTGGCACCAGTGACCTCACTGCCTACAGCCCCGGGCCCCTGTAACCCTTGGCAGCATTTGGCCAACAGATTGCTGTGTCATCTTTGGCTTTAGGTGCTTTGCCTTCCCTGCTGGGTGCTCCTTCTCTGTCCCTTTGCTGGAGCTTCTCCATCTTACGGACCTCTGGTGTGCCTGGGTGGCTCGCTGAATGTCCTCCACTCCTCCTGCTCTGCTTCTCCAACCCAGACCCCCTGCTCAGCCTCTGGTGTCATCTCCTCAGTTGTCTGTTTGGCATCTTCCCCAGAATGTCCAATGGGTACCTCCCACTTAACATGCATGATAACAAACTCCTGATTTCTAGCCCCAAACCTGCTCCTCCCCGAGTCTTCCCCCTCTTAATAAATGGCAGGTTCGTTCCACACGTGGCCAACCCAAAGGCCCAGGGATAACCCTCCACATTTTTCTCACTCATCAGCAAGTCCCATGTGGCCTGAATGCGGCAGCTCCCATGCTTCGCCGGATCTCTCCTGATAGGGTCCTCTAGAACCTCTTGATGTGGTCACCCCGGTCTCCGCCTCACTGGTTTCCCTGCTCCCTCCCTTGCTCCCATTGGCCTCTTCTCCACATGGGAGCCAGCCACAGGAGTCCCTTTAAAGGGCTTTGTGTCCTGTCATGTCTCTGCTCAAAGCTCTCCAGTGACTGCTTCCTGTTTCTCTCAGAATAAAATCCAAAGTCCTTACCATGGCCTGCAGGTCCTACCGGCTTGGGCTGCCTTCTCTCACTGTCCTCATCATCACTGCTCCTGCCACATTGACCATCTTGTCCTCTGCACCACTGAAAACGAGCTTTCCCCAGACCTCCTCACGCCAACCTCCCTCACTTCAAGTCTCTGCTCAGATTGTCACTTCACTTAAAATAGCTGCCATTGCTGACCCTGTGCCACTCTTGGTCACCTTATCCTATTTTATATCTTCCTTAGCAAACATCACTACCTTTCCTGTATTTACTTTTTATTGTCTGTTTCCCATCCCTACGGACAATGTCCCCTCCGGAAAATCAAGGATTTTGTTCTGATGCTGCTACATTTCCTGCACCTAGAACAGAGCTCATAGGGGCTTAATGAGTTAACCAATACTTAAATAGTTAATAGATAGCACTTTTAAACTATTGAAGTTTGTTTTTTCTTGACCTCAGTCTGTGATGCTGGATAGTGTTGTATATGAGACTTAACAATTTGTGCAGACTTCACTGTATAGTGTTGGCCCAAATGATCTTGGCTGGTGGGAAAATGCAAGAAAGACAGTGAAAATGCACAAGAGAGGGCATAAGTTAAAAAATAAATAAATAAGAATCACTGGCTTTTCCTGACACCCTTACCCTGAGACTGATAAAGGAAGGGCAAAAGAGAAAGTGGAAATAAGTAAATAAAATCTTTAAAAAAAAAAAAAGAGAAAGTGGAAAGTGGGACAAATGGATGCTAAGTGTCACATCAAATCCCGCAACAGAAAGGGCAAATTGACGATGTTATTTAAAAAAAAAAAAAAGATCTTTTTTTCAAAAAGTTAGCCATCTTAACAGTAAAAAATAAAAACGCCAGGAAGGCGAATGTTTAAACATCTCTCGACTTGCATGGATGTGCTTGAGACAAACGGGACGTTGTGTTTCCTGTTTTCCTTCCTCACTGCTGAACCAGTCAGCATTCAGAGAGGTAACATCTCACCATCGAAGGCCTTGTTTTGTTTTGTTTTCCCAAAGGCAAAGTGGTGGGCATCCTTCAGAAGAACTGGCGGGATTACGTGGTGACATTTCCATCCAAAGAAGAGGTCCAGTCTCAGGGCAAAAACGCTCAGAAAATCCTAGTTACACCTTGGGATGACAGAATTCCCAAAATCCGCATCAGCACTCAGCAAACGGAAGCGCTCCAGGTAGCTGCCATTGTACTTCTCCTCCTGTCTTTGCTGGCCTTCCCATCCTACCAGGAAACACAGTTAGTGCCTTTGCCTAAGAAGGGATAAATTATTGATTGCATCTGGCATTTCGAGATCCTGTTTTTTAAAAATTCTAAATATATAGAACCATCTGTTAAGCAGTCCTTGGTTAATAAAGGAAAGCCAGAGAGAAACTGTCCTAGAAAAAGCCGTGTAGGACAGCTACAGAGTCCATACATTATCTGGCTGTCCAACACAGAAACTTTCAATAGATATGCTTTGCCAACACTAACAAGCTTTCTTCCAGCCAACGAAACAGAAATACGATCTCTCTGCCCTGTAGGGATGATATAGTGATACTTCACCAAATTGATTATCCATAAAGGAATATAGCACTGGAGGGAAGATATAAACAAGGAAGTTAGAAATTAACCTTTACTGTGGCAAAGAGCACAGGCATGGCCCAATTTTATTTGCCTGATGTTCTGCAGTTTGTAAATGAGATCTCGTAGCCAGAGGTCCCTAGCCAGTAACCGGGTCTTGGTGCACCCTTTGCAACCTTGGAGGCCTTCTGCGGGCCCTACGAGGCCTCTTGCAGCCCTCGCTTCCCAAACCCGTTGTTTGCTGTAACTTGGGGGCCGTGGGGTTCAGTTCACACCGACTCCTCCCTCCCCACCGAAAGATGTCCATAAAACTTAACAAGTAACTTCAAAGAAAGTAGAAAGTAACTCCCACACTGGCAAAATTGAGATTTTTGTTTTGAAACGGAATTTGTGTTATGCACCATGGGGTTTTCTTTTGTGTTGCAAATATTAACTAGAATGTGTCACGGTTGGCTTTCTTTAACAGAAATTTGCAGCCTCCTTATTGGATGTAGAGGGATATTGCCTCCTCCCAAAGCCTTGGGCTGAGTGCTTACATAACCATATGGCAATTTAGTAAAACAGCAAGAACCAAAACAAAAAGCAAAGCCCACTGTTCAGTCGGCCACTCTCTTTGAGCTTGATGCTGTGTATCTTGTGTGTCTGGTGCCTCTGACTGACCCACTTACTTCCTGGAGCTGGGCTGGTGGGGTTTCTTTTCTCTTTTTGTGCAGGACTTCCGAGTGGTTGTGCGCATCGATTCCTGGGAGTCGACATCCCTGTACCCAAATGGACATTTTGTGCGTGTTTTAGGCAGAATCGGGGACCTGGAAGGGGAAATCGCGACCATCCTGGTGGAAAACAGCATTTCAGTTGTCCCTTTCTCCGAAGCTCAGGTCCCGTTTCCTGGGGTCCTTTGGTCTGGTGAAACTGTACAGTTTCTTTTTGCAATTGTTTGTTCTTTGTTTCATCGTTAAGAAGAAAAATCTCTGTACTGTGTAACCACTCACGAAAGCCACAGATAATGGAAGCAGCTCACTCCTCTCTGTTCTGTGTGTGGACCAGCTCTCAAATTTTTACATTTTCCAACTGTGCTTAAAAATGGTATGTCAGTGGCTTATTGTCAGTATACATCCATCGCCTGCAGCTGCAAAGGTGCCTGGTTATGGACCCTACTGGGCTCCACTCCCTGTCCTAATCACTCACCTGCAGGCCTGCACAAAGCCACGGGGAGCAGCTTCTAGGGTCCCATACATCTCTGACCCGCGGGTCACCGAGTCATGCTCACGGAACAGTTTTTGTAACCTTTGCAGAAGACACACATTCAATAAACATAAAACATTAGCTATGTTCATCATTTTACGATCTTTTACAATCCTCATAGATCTTGTTTATCATTCTTGCATAACTAGATCCGTAGTGTGCCCGTGCTATTTTCTGTTCTGCTTCTTTCACGTCAGACTATTTCTGTGTATTGATACAGCTATGTCTTTGTAGTTAATGGCAAATTATTGCATATCGATGTACTCTGCTTAAGTCTTCCTCAGCTTTTGGGCATGGGGCTGTTTAATTTTTCAGTAGTAGAAGAAATGCTACTTCAAACATTTTTCTAAACATTGCTTTTTTTTTTTCTTTTGCATCGTTTTTCTTGGGATGTAATCCTTAAAGTAGGATTACCAAGTCAAAGGGCATAAAAAATTTAAGTGGCTTTTATTTGTATTGGCAGATTGTTCTCCAGAAAAATTGGACCAGTTTGCATTGCCATCAAGAACGTATGGGTGTTCTTATTTTCATTATAGCCTTTGACAGAACAGGAGCTATAATAGTAAAATATTTTAAAATATTTTACATTATTAAATTTTTATGCTTAACATTAGTTTCTGGAAATTATTTGTTGACTTATTTTGACAGCTCTTAGTGAAAATGTTAGAATAAAATAAAGCATGGGATAGACTTCACAGGACTAGAGTTTTCTCTTCCCGTTTAGCCTACTTAACTGCAAATTGATGGCCTAAACAGGTAATAATAGAGAGAAAGTATCCTAGATTGGTCCTACTTAAATTATCTTTAAGGAATAGGCTTTTAGTACTGTGGACATGTTGGGTTTTTTTTTCAGAGCTTGACTTGAACTAAAAGCTCCACTGCATTTAAAAAGTGGATCATTTGAAAGTGGGCAAGAGATTGTGCTCTTTCTAAGCCACCATTCATCCTTGTTCTGGCCTGCATAACTAAAGAAGCTGCTGGAAACTGGCAGACTGTAAGGGTCCTCCAAGACAGGGAACTGTGTCTCTCCTATTGGCTCCTGACCTTTCCAGAGCCTAGCACAGTTCCTGACACACATTAGGCACCTAATAAATAATTATCAATCAAAAGTAAATGGGTTAATTGCAAAAGGTAACGGGGAATGAATGGGATTTCCGTGAGATTGCAGTGAGAATGTTCCAGAGCAGAGTTTCATAGGAAGCTTGTGGTGCGAGAATTGCTGAATATCTGACTGTCGTCATACAGATGTGTGAAATGCCAGTCAACACACCAGAAAATCCCTGGAAAGTAAGTCCAGAAGAGGAACGAAAACGGAAAGACTTGAGGGGAACCCATCTCGTGTTCAGCATTGACCCAAAAGGCTGTGAAGATGTGGACGACTCGCTCTCAGTCAGAACCTTAGCTAACGGCAACTTGGAACTTGGGGTCCACATTGCAGACGTAACACACTTCGTGCCACCAAATTCTTACATCGACATCGAAGCTAGAACGAGGTAATGCCTTTTGAGACCAGCGGCGTGAGTTTGTATTTGGGACCCTCACCTAGTCCATAACTCCCTATTTTCAGAGTCTCAAACCAAAGATTTCCCTGTTTTGTGCAATTCTGCAAATCCCTTCTAGAAAAAAGGAAGAAAATGGAGGTCCACTTCCCCTTTCCCTATAGAGAAATAGTTCCTTGATCAATTTACCTTTCCTTTTTTTTTTTTTTTAAACAGAACCTTTTCAAACCCACTTTCCTTCCAAATTGCGATGAGTTAAATTTTTCCCGGATGGATACTCTTTCCTATAAATACCGGCTCATTACACTCTAATTTTTCTTAGACAGCTAAGATTCATGTCATTTTTTCTTTCTTTTCTATATCAGTGGAAGAATATTCAGCCCAAGGCAGTCTCCCTTAGAAAAGTGGGAACATGGGAATAGCTCCATTACCCAGTGTGCTGCACTTTATGAAAAAGCAACGGCCTTGGGGGATTTGCACTGCGGACTTGACGGTTTCCCTCCCCACGGCCCCTGCGGCCGTGCTACTGAAGGTCACGCACCCATGTATGTGTCATTTACAGGGCCATCACTTACTATTTAGCAGACCGTCGCTATGACATGCTGCCCTCCATCCTCAGTGCTGATCTGTGCTCCCTTCTGGGAGGTGTTGATAGGTGAGTTTGTTCATTTTTTTTCTTTGATCACCAGGGCTTGTCTTGGCTCTTCTGTGCTGCCCAGTGCTTTGCTTCTGGTCTCTTTCTCCTCTTCTTTTGAATACACTCTGCCCCCCTGTTCCCTACCCCCATTTTCCCCCTGTGTCCTCTACGCCACTCATTTGTAGGCGGTTTTATTTCTCTAGACTTCCCTGCCCTTCATGTCATCTTCTCTGTCTGTCTAGCTGTGAGGCCGCTTCTCCCCGTTGTTGGCTTTTTAAAACTCAACTAAAGGCTGGGAACAAACGTGGACGACTTTGCGTATATATTCCCTGGCTGAGGCTGTTTTGTATGAGGACCATGAACTTAGGGAGTCTTTTATTTGTTGTAGTTAACATTTATATCTGTCTTTGAATACATAATAAAACCATAGGGTCCAAAATTTATAGGTTCCAAAAGATATTTCATGAAAGGCTCCCCTCCTGTCACTTTCCCCCAGTTACCAAGTTCTTATGTATTTTTCTGGATATAGTACATATACACATAAATGTGGACATGTAGTCTCTCTTTCATATACAGATTGTGATATTATATGTATGGATGCTGTTCACCTGCTTGCTTTTATTTCTTTTAACAGTGTAGCTTGTAGATGATTGCATATTAATAACAGTTACATGTCTATGGAAATTTGGATTGTTCTCAGTCTTTGGCTATTACAAACAAAACTGTACCGAATTACATGGAACATAAGTCACTTCAATTTTTAAAAGTACAGTATAACTAAAAGATAAATTCCTAGAAGTGGAATTTCAGTGTCAAAGGGTAAATGCATTTGTGTTTAGATAGATGTAATCAAATTGCCCTCCATAAAGATTACACCAGTTATATTCCCACCACCAATGTATGAGAATGCTTGTTCCCCCAACTGCCTTACCAACACAGTATGTTGTATTTTTTTATCTTTGCCAATTTGAGATGAAAATGGTATCTTAGGTAGTTTTAATTTGCACTTTTCCTATTATGAATAAAGGTAAACATTTTTGTGTATGTTTAACACTCATGTATGTATGTATTCTTTTCTGTTTCTATAAAAAAACTATTTCAGGTTCTGTTCCTTTTTTTTTGCTCTCCATCTGTTTGTTAATGATTTATAAGAACTCTTTACATATTAGGAAAATTAGCCCTTTGTTTTCATGTGAGGTGCAAATGTGGTATGTGTTGTTAAACAGAGTGATGATAAAGTGGGTCTTTATTAAATGAACTTTTTTTGCTAATTAACCCTCCATCGAGAGTGATATGATAGTTCAGTGTTGTTCTGTAGGATTTGAAAGGCTTTCTTCTTTACTAGCAAGCCCACCAGACTGGACTCTCTCAGTGCTACACTAGTCTAATCAAAATGGAGAACTGTAAGGTAGTGTTTATAACATTACATGTGAACCCATTTCGGATTTGCTCAGAGCTCAACAGAACCTAGACTAACTTTGTTGTTTTAATTTTAAATAATTTTTGAGTTAATGGTGGAGTATTTGAATTGAGACATTGGTCCAAAAACCTGTAGCATTATCATTTCTTTTAAGTTACATTTAGGATCTATTCTACTTGCTTCAAAAATGGAATAATTGAATAACGATGTCAGTGTTACTGGTTTTATAGGTATGCCGTAAGTGTCATATGGGAATTGGATAAAACCTCCTATGAAATTAAGACAGTGTGGTACGGCAGAACCATTATTCGATCAGCATACAAACTGTTTTATGAAGCAGCCCAGGAACTGCTGGATGGAAACTTCCACATGGTTGATGATATTCCAGAATTCAGAGACTTGGATGAGAAGAGCAGACAAGCCAAGCTAGAGGAGTTAGTGTGGGCCATTGGAAAGTTGACTGACATAGCACGCCACATCCGGGCTAAGCGAGACCGTTGCGGGGCCCTGGAATTAGAGGGGGTAGAGATTCGTGTTCAGCTGGATGAAAAAAAGAACATCCATGACCTCATCCCCAGGCAGCCCCTGGAAGTCCATGAGACAGTGGCTGAATGCATGATCTTGGCCAACCACTGGGTAGCCAAGAAGATCTGGGAGAGTTTCCCTCATCAGGCCTTGTTGCGCCAACACCCTCCTCCACAGCAGGAGTTTTTTTCTGAACTGCGAGAATGTGCTAAAGCAAAAGGCTTCTTCATAGATACACGGTAACTTCTCTCTTGAGGGGGCAGAGGAATGGAGGGAGTGCTGTACACTTATTTTTCTTACAGTAGTTCCTAAAATGGGACAGCCAGATCTTTGACCAAAAATAGAAAACTTCTTGGCTCTCTTCATTTACTACAATGTAGGTATAGAGATTAAAATTAAAAGAAGTTTATTTAGGCATAATTTTGATCCACTGCAATTTGTGATGCGGAAGTAAGGGACCTGTTACTCCTGGTTTAATTTCATAGACCCCTTTGGCAAATACCAAGAAGTAATCCTGTTTATTTCAGTGCTTTAAAAATGCAACTTATCTTTGAGGCAACATCCTAAAATACCACACCAATGATAAATGTATACCATCCATTCATAAAATGAGACATTTTTATTTGCCCCTCCTCCAGGAGAAAGATTTTCCCTATTAAAATGCTGTACAGGGACTGGCTCAGTCAGTAGAGCATGTGACTCTTTTTAAAAAAAAATATTTATTTATTTGATAGAGACACAGTGAGAAAGGGAACACAAGCAGAGGGAGTGGGAGAGGGAGAAGCAGGCTCCCTACTGAGCAGGGAACCTGAGGCGGGGCTCGATCCCAGAACCCTGGGATCATGACCTGAGCCAAAGGTAGACGCTTAATGACTGAGCCACCCAGGCGCCCCTGTTAGTTTCATTTTTAATATTCTATATTTCTGGGTTTTAAATATTATTTGAGTAAATAAACAATATTTCCTGTCCCTTTCTCTTTTTAAAAAAAAAAAGGAAATAATTTAAGTTTCTCTTAACTGCACCTCAGGTTTGGTTTAGTTCTGTTTTTTAAGTCCCTCTGGCTCAGTAATTCTTGATTTTCAAAAAGTCCATTCTTTGACCTGTAAGGGATGTTTCATGTTAAGTGTATTAGGAATTCAGTTCCACAAAAGTATTTGACCACCTACTATGTGCTGGGCATTAACCTAACCACATAAGTATCAGTACATGGTTCTTAACTACTTTGGAAATAGTATTTAAAATTATACACTTTCTTTGTTTCAACCTTAAAAGCAGACTAGATTTCTGTAGTTGAAAAGAGTTGCTTCTAAAACGTGTCCAAAATAAAATTTCTTCAGAATGAAAGATTGCCCTCAGAGTATTGACTTGTACATTGTTGCTGTGAACTAAATAAATGTCTTTTGGGTTTTTTGGTCAGGTCCAATAAAACACTGGCTGATTCTCTGGATAATGCGAATGACCCCAACGATCCCATCGTAAACAGATTGCTGCGATCCATGGCCACACAGGCCATGTCTAATGCACTGTATTTCTCTACTGGGTCGTGTGCGGAGGAAGAGTTCCATCATTATGGTGAATGATAGCATTTCCTTTTGTGTGGCCATAACCTTGAGCAGGTCGTTTAAAAAGTATTTTTTGTTGTTGATTTCCATCTTTTGGTTTCTTTTTGAAGGCCTTGCATTAGATAAATATACTCACTTTACGTCTCCGATAAGAAGATACTCAGATATCGTAGTACACCGATTGCTGATGGCAGCCATTTCAAAAGATAAGAAAATGGAAATTAAGGACAATTTGCTCAGCAACAAAGATCTTGAGGAATTATGCAGACATATCAACAACAGAAACCGAGTAAGAGGGGATTTTAAAATTCTCTTCCCATCATCTCTTTTGCTAAGAGAGTATCAGCTTTATTTTGTGGATGGAATGAAGGGTCATATAGTCTAGCACATTAAATTTAGCATTATTCTACCCAAGGAAATAAGATGAAAAATTGTAATGTCTCTTGTGTCGCTCTCAATATTTACAGATGTTAAAGTCACTTAATGTGGGTTTGGGAGATTTGACAATAGGTCAGATGTTTTTCCCAAAACATAGGACTGTAAAAGACCACGCATCATCTCACCACCCAAAGATAGCCATTATTCACTATTCCAGACCATGATTTTTATTTATGACAAATAGGGTAGCATACCTGCTCTCTGAAATCTTTTGCACTTGACACATCTGTTACTGACAACATCACCTCAGAGTAATGACAATTTCTTTTAGAAGCTGCTTTGTATTTTATTTCCTGTTGTTGGCTAGTGGCTACAATATTGTACAGCATAGAAGAGAGCATTTGGTGATACAGAAAAATTGGAAACTACCTCAATATTTAATACAGTTTTTGTATCTTGTATTCTAGTTCACTGCTGTGCAGTATTATAGTCACTAGCCATGTAGGCTAGTCTTTGTTCTGCCCAGATTCTGTTGGGCAGCACTGTTGTCCCAGTTGCCACCCCTCCTTGTATATACACTTTACAGACTTCTCAGACAGTTGCCTGGATTGCTGAACTCAGAAGGTGTGCACAAGTAAATCTTCGGTGCATATGATCAAATTGCCCTCTGGGATAGCAGTACTAATTTATACTTGCACCAGCAGGATTGTGGTAGGACAGACAAAATGAAGGGGAGGCATGTACCTGTACTTGAATGAACTGTAAACAGATTCTAAGTAACAAACATGTTATTTTCTTAAAGAATTTATTTTCTAAAGGACATTTTTAGGCGTTTGCTGGATGGTTAGGTTCCCACAAAACTGATGAATTCATGATAGGGAAGAATATTTGTATTAATACGTACTAATACTTTAGTAAGTCCAGCCTTTTTAAAGACGTTGTTTCTGTGAGAGTATGAATTCTATGTTTCCCATGGGGATGTCCGCATGCTTTAGCCTGCTTTGGGTTGTGCTCCTTCTTCCAGGCAGCCCAGCATTCTCAGAAGCAATCTACGGAGCTCTTCCAGTGCATGTATTTTAAAGACAAAGACCCAGAGAACGAGGCGCGTTGCATATCTGATGGGGTTATATATTCAATTAGAACAAATGGCGTACTTGTATTTATACCAAGGTATGTTACATTTAACATAATAGTTGTTAAGAAATCAGTTATAATAGGGGCACCTGGCTGGCTCATTTGGTTTAAATGTCTGCCTTCAGTTTGTGTCATGATCTCAGGATCTTGGGATCGAGCCCTGAGTTGGGCTTCCTGCTCAGGCAGAAGTTTGCTTGTACCTCTCCCTGTGCCCCTACCCCCGCTGCGCTCATGGTCTCTATCAAATAAATAAGATCTTAAAAAAAAAAAAGAAATTATAGTTAAATTAGTGTAGAACACAAAGACTGTGTCAGATGTAACTTGTTAAAATATAACAACTATTTGTAGGTACAGATGTACATAATAGAATAATGCACTATAAAAGGATAAAAGGAGGGGCACCTGGATGGCTCAGTCAGTTAAGCATCCGACTCGATCCCAGCTCAGGTTGTGATCTTAGGGTTCTGAGTTCAGGCCCCACGTTGGGCTCCTACTTAAAAAAAAATTATAAAAGGAGATTAGCATCTAGTACATCTGTAGTAGTGTTAAAGGATTTTACTTCCTTATTTAGCAAAATAGTTTTCACCTGCTCAGTGAAATATTTGGAGGTGAGAGGAAAAGTTGGTTTTAATCTAGAATAAAAACTAGCATTCTAGATTGAGGGTACAAGATTTGTATACTAAGAATACATTATCTCTGGATTTTTATTCTGGCAATGATTCAGGTTTGGAATTAAAGGTGCCGCTTATCTAAGAAATAAAGATGGTTTGGTGATCTCTTGTGGCTCAGACAGCCATTCTGAATGGAAACCAGGATCCCTTCAACGATTTCAAAACAAAATCACCTCTACCACAACAGGCGGGGAGTCTGTTACGTTCCATTTGTTTGACCATGTAACAGTAAGTCCGTATTTACATTAAGCCTTGCTTTCAATGTCATGAATGAAGAATGTGATTTGGTAACATGCCTTTTCTCTTCTGTGATAGGTAAGAATATCTGTACAAGCCTCCCGTTGCCATTCTGATACAATCAGGCTTGAAATAATAAGCAATAAACCATACCTGATACCAGATAAAGAACTTTTTCATCAGAGCTCCCTCTTGTTAAAGAGTGATTTAGTGAAGGAAGTAACTAGATCTGTGGAGGAGGCTCAGCTTGCCCAAGAAGTCAAAGTAAATGTCATTCAGGAAGATTATCAGAAATACTGTCAAACAAAGGGAAGAAGCCTGTACACACTCCTGGAGGAGATAAGGGACCTGGCTCTCCTGGATGTTTCCAACAGTTATGGAATGTGAAATACTCTTTGTGCTTCATTAAAAGAACTGTTTTGTGAACACTTTCAACCTTCTTTTTAACATTAACATCTAATGTTCTCTGTCACCTAAAGTTCTGGTCATTTGGGATTCAGTCGATAGTTCACCAAGACGCAGAACGTTTTCTCATCATTAATTAAAGCTGCATTAGGTCCCTGTGTTAGGTCCCTATGGAAACTGATTTTTCAGAAGTGGATAGATCATGACTGGTGACTCTACAAGTCAAATTGTCATTCTCTTTTTAATAAATCCAGAATTGATTTTTGATTAGCTTATCTCAGATCCGTTCTTCCAAAATAATTTTTCTAGTAACAGCTACTCTGGGTCATTTGGATCCTAGGCCCCTCTGACAGCTTTCAGATTAACTTTTCAGGGTGTCTTCAGGTGAGGGTTAGTTCTGCCCACCTCCTCACTTTAAAACTCCTATTTCATGACTCAAACATCTCCTGCTGTCCCCTTACCAGTTGGGGATAAAGCACAGGGAGTGGGGTGGAGTGCAGAGGTAAGTAAGGTCTGTTTTCTCAAACTTCCCTTTCCACCCTCTCATTTTTTGAGTACTCCTTGGATGGAGTTGCATTGGCCTTGCCCTTGTGGAAGACTTGTTACTTTGCCAGTGTATCCCACTGCTGGAAAAAAAAAAATGTTTAGTCCTCCACTAGGATAGTCCCCAGCCAGCCAGAGGTCCCCTCACCCCAGCCCATTATGTTCTTGTGCTCAACTTCTGCTTTTCAGCCCAATCATCCTTGTCACTCACTCCCCATCCCCAACAGAAGTCAGCAAACCTGACAGCATTAAGATGCCTGCGTGTCCCCACTTCATAGATAAAAGCCACTTTAGCACCATCACTGTGCCAGTCTTACACACAAAAAGCAGCCTTCCCGTGGCACCTGGCTGGCTCAGTTGGTCAAACATGGGACTCTGGATCTCAGGGTTTTATGTCTGAGCCCCAAGTTGTGTGTAGAGATTACTTTAAAAAATAAAATCTTAGGGAAAAAAGCAACCTTCCCATCTCCTAGTTTGTAAAAACTAGCTTTGCCTTTTCTTGTTGCCCATTGGAATCTGCCATGAACTAGACAGACCTTTAAACTTGGTTGTCAACGTGTCACTTCATCTGTAATTCACTCCTCCACACCAGGCTGATAAACTCAGGCAGGAAAAACTCCAATCAGATCTTCTCACCATCTGGCCCTAATACTTCTAGCCTCACATTTGCCATTCCCAAGTCTTTCGTATTTCCTAGGATTTCCATTTCTGTATCATTATTGAACATGTCCTTCCCAGTCTTTGGGCTCTCCTCCACAAATGGCAAAGGTACCCCGTGTGGATCCTCCTAGATGTTCTGTATTCCCCATGATGCTTGGCAGGTTTCTCCCACTCGTCGGTAAGGTACCAAGGAGCATCTGAACTCCCCTAGAATGGACAGACGCAGGCCAGGCAATACAGCTCCTTTCAGGTTAACCCTTTTAAGTATTAAGTTTCTCCAAACACATGTAAACACATACAGAAACTTTAAACATTTTACCAAAAGTGTAAATTGCAAAACTAAGCAATAAGAAACTTTCATAAAGCCTCTAGAGATAGTTTATAAGATTTCTTTTCTTTAATGGACATTAGTATTTATTATATATTTACATCTCAAAACCCCCAATTTAGTGAAAACGACATTCAATGGCACTCTAGCAGCAAAAGGTGCTTCTTAACTACTAACCACGTTTGTAAAGTCATATCTATATAAAAATAAATAGGCTCAACTAAAGAAACAAGTATAAATACAAATAATACAATATTTTAAACAGGAATCTGTGAAAGTCTTACTACATAAGAATTTTCACTCGAAGCAGACAAAATACATACTAATCTAAAACTTAGAGGGCAAGAAGTTAATAGATTTTCTCTTAGTTGAAGCCTATCCAACCTCAGTAACATTTCTGGAGAAAGCATAAAGTTAATGACTATACATTTTAAAAGGAATGGTCCAGTTGTGTTGTCTCTGTTTTTAATTCGTCTTCTTCATTTATAGTACTGGCGGCGGCAGCAGCTGCAGCAGCAGCATGTGGATTATCTAGAATGTCTTTGTTAAATCCATCCAATGACTCCTCTTGATCCTCATCTGTGTTAACCTCTTCAGTGGTCTCTGTGTTTATTAACAAGTCTAAAAGAGAAATCATCATTATTACTCATTATAAGCACCTGATCAATCTTACCTGATAAATACAAATCTTTCCACAAACTTATCTCAGTGGAAATGAAATCTATGATCACTTTCTTCCAATAGTTACTTTTATACATGTATAAAGTTCATTCAAAAATGCAAGTCTTGAAAGGTACCAAACTCAAACTCTTGAATCATACCCAAATGCAACTGTTCTCATTCAAAAATCGTAGCTATTAGACGAAAATTTTTAAAAATCAAGTGCTCTTGAGGCACCTGGGTGGCTCAGTGGGTCAAGCCTCTGCCTTTGGCTCAGGCCATAATCTCAGGGTCCTGGGATCAAGCCCAGCATCGGACTCTGCTCAGCGGGGAGCCTGCTTCCCCTCCTCTCTCTGCCTATTTGTGATCTCTGTCAAATAAATAAATAAAATCTTAAAAAAAAAAATTAAGGACCTATTTAACTCACAGCAAATGGCTCTAAAATCCTCAAAAGGTGCAGAAGGTATTTTATAGGTTTAGAAAAGTACCACAATAGGGGCGCCTGGGTGGCTCAGTGAGTTAGGGCCTCTGCCTTCGGCTCGGGTCATGATCCCAGGGTCCTGGGATCGAGCCCCGCATCGGGCTCTCTGCTTGGCAGGGAGCCTGCTTCTCCCCTCTCTTTCTGTCTGCCTCTCTGCTAACTTGTGACCTGTCTGTCAAATAAATAAATAAAATCTTAAAAAAAAAAAAAAAAGTACCACAATAATTAATGTTCAAAATTATCCTAAAGATAAAATATGGGGTCCCTGGGTGGCTCAGTTGGTTAAGTGTCTGCCTTTGGCTCAGGTCATGATCCTAGGGTCCTGGGACCCAGCCCCGAGTTGGCAGCAGGGAGCTTACTTCTCCTCCTGCCCCTCCCCTGCTTGTGTTCTCTCTCAAATTTTTAAAATCTTAAAAAAAAAGGGCGCCTGGGTGGCTCAGTGGGTTGAAGCCTCTGCCTTCAGCTCAGGTCCTGGGATCCAGCCCCGCATTGGGCTTTCTCCTCAGCAGGGAGCCTGATTCCTCCTCTCTCTCTGCCTACTTTTGATCTCTGTCAAATAAATATTTAAAAAAAATAAAATCTTAAAAAGAATAAAGACAAAATATGTGTCACACACTTTAAGGAGTCAGGGAAGAAAGAAAGATTCAGAATCAAGTTGGAGTGATTAAAATTTTTAAGCGGTCCCCAACTATCCAGAAAACCATCTTGGACTCATTTATTCTTTGAGGATTCCAGATAGCTCACATACATACACACACACGCATGTGCTCTTTCTCAAATATATATAAACTTAATACATCAGAGTTTCCTATTCCTAGAAGCATTTTATCTTGCAGATAGTAGAAAAGTTAAAATTTCTAACATGTCCTTGATATATTAATGGTAGCACATAAAACCCAGCATAAAATTTACCATTTCCAAGGGGCTGACTATTACTCAATAGCTTTGCCTGCCTTCTTTCCAAGGCCAGTTGTTTATTTCTCTCAATTCTCTGTTGTTGTTCTTCTGTTAGGCTTCTACTTGACTCAGAAGCAAAATTCTCACTTCCCAGTGAGTTTGTCAAGAAGGGACCTAGTTGGGTAGCCGTTACGTCATGACCATGATTTTCTCCTTCTTCATCTGCAGTAGAAATGAAAATTAGTACATCTGTGGTTAGAAAAAGAGTTTAATGCAGCTATTAGTTAAAAACCAGTTTAAAGTAACAAGGTGCCAGAAAAAACTGTTTCCTCAAATTGTTCTGGAGAATGTTCTAAATACTGATGACCATTGAACAACAGAGGAGTTAGGGATGCTGACCCCCAGCACAGTCAAAAATCCACAGAGAACTTCTGCCTCCCCAAAGCATAACTACTAATAGCTGACTATTGACCACAATATGAATAACATAGTCAATTAACACATATGATCTGTATGTATTATAAACTGCACTTTTGAAGTAAGCTAGAGAAAAGAAAATGTTATTAAAAAAAAGCATAAGAAAGAGAAATACATTTACAGTACTGAACCATAAGAAATCTGTAGGTAGGGACGCCTGGGTGGCTCAGTTGGTTAAGCGGCTGCCTTCAGCTCAGGTCATGATCCCAGCGTCCTGGGATCGAGTCCCACATCGGGCTCCTTGCTCGGCAGGGAGCCTGCTTCTCCCTCTGCCTCTGCCTGCCACTCTGTCTGCCTGTGCTCTCTCTGACAAATAAATAAATAAAATCTTAAAAAAAAATTTTTTTTTCATTAAAAAAAAAAGAAATCTGTAGGTAGACCTGCTCAATTCAAACCTGTTTTTCACGGGGTCACCTGTACATGCCTGATTCAAGTAAAAGGAATACTTATAAATCATTCTAAAGAGACAAGTCAAATGGAAATACTAGTTTTAAAATATGCATGAACAGGGGCACCTGGGTGGCTCAGTGGGTTAAGCCTCTGCCTTTGGCTCAGGTCATGATCTCAGGGTCCTGGGATCAAGCCCTGCATTGGGCTCTCTGCTCAGCGGGGAGCCTGCTTCCCCCCCTTCTCTCCCTACTTCTGATCTCTGTCAAATAAATAAATAAGATCTTAAAAAATATATATATTTTCTGAAAAAAAATTTTTTTTTCTGCTTGGGCTAATGAACTTAGAATCCAAACCATATTATAGCTTTACATTAAACAAAAACATTTTAATAGCTTGCTATAATGTCTATATAGCACAGTAATAATTTTATATAAGCTATTTTTTTAATAGGGTAAAACTCAGACACAAAGTGAAAAAGGAGGGGTGACTTGCTCAGGTGGAGCATGTGACCCACACTTCGTGTAGAAATTACTTGAAAATTAAATCTTTCCCAAAAAGTGAAAGAAAAATTTAAAGATCTATGGACAGATTTCCATGTTAATTTAAAAAAACAAAACAAAACTGTGCTTTCTACATTAGGCCTAACAAATTCTTAAAGCCCTATACACCAGTTATCTCCAAGTAGGATGCACCTAAAATGATGAACAATGGTATAGAAAGTAAATATTGGAGGGACGCCTGGGTGGCTCAGTTGGTTAAGCGGCTGCCTTCGGCTCGGGTCATGATACCAGGGTCCTGGGATCGAGTCCCGCATGAGCTCCTTGCTCGGCAGGGAGCCTGCTTCTCTCTCTGCCTGCCTCTCTGCCTGCTTGTGTGCTCTCGCTCTCTCTCCTTCTGACAAATAAATAAATAAAATACTAAAGAAAAAAAAAGTAAATATTGGATCTTCCATTTTTATTTAAGGATTTAGAAAAACTGCTCAACTAACTTAAAGGCAGGCAGTGACAAACTGTCATTTATCCATATGACAGGTACTATGTGGTCTGGATGCTACCTTAAAAGCAGACAGCTCGGCCCTCACTCATTTTTTAAATTTCAGCATACTGTGAACTACAGCTAATTCTGATCACCCAGTTAAGCAAACTGCCTAGTTGTAACACCAAAACAATCCCAACAAAATGCACAAGTGGTAGCTTAAAAAGGTTCTTGCAAAATAATAACACATAAAGAGAAGGTAGACAGAAAATAGAGACACAAGCAAGAACTTCACACAAGCACTTCACCTTCTCCCTACATCATTCACATTACAGGGTTAAAAAAAAAAAGAAAGATAACGTCATCTGATCTGACAAGTGGATAAAAACAAAAAACCCCAAAAACATATCAACACCACCATTTGAAATACGAATTTACACACACTAACCTTGTCCTATGTGTATACTGTGCCTTGAGGTATTAGCTAATGTAAAAACCATCACAACTAGAAAAAAATTTAAAACTGAAGACAAACCTTCATAATTACTCTGGTGAGGTTTAAAAATCCTATGATATTTGATTTTACAACCAAATCCTTTTGAGGTTTCTTCCTTAACCATGAAAGAAAAAGCAATACACTCGTCCTTCCTGACATAGAAAAAAAAAAATGTAGCAAGAAACTAAGATGCATTCCTTTGTCAGGAAATATTGATGGAGTACAGGGAGAAAACACAGCTAGAGAAGTTAAACAAGTATTAGAACCAATTATGCAATATTGGGGTTTCTACTATGCTTTACCTTACAAGGTGTACAGGATTCCCAATGAATAAGAATGACATATATAAAGAACTACTGTTTTGTAAGCCATGGAAGGAAAGATCTCTTCAATAGTAAATGGCCTCTTTAATACAATGTTTTATGGAAAACCAGTGTGAACATAACCACTGATGAAGCTTTGACTGTTAAAAATGGGATTAAAAAATTTTGAAATTTGGGGCGCCTGGGTGGCTCAGTGGGTTGGGGCCTCTGCCTTCAGCTCGGGTCATGATCTCAGGGTTCTGAGATCGAGCCCCGCATCGGCTCTCTGCTCAGCAGGGAGTCTGCTTCCTCCTCTCTCTCTGCCTGCCTCTCTGCCTTCTTGTGATCTCTGTCAAATAAATAAATAAAATCTTTAAAAAAAAATTTTTTTTGAAATTCACTCACTGCAACATTAGCTGGCAAGCAACTGTGGCAAAGAAGCCTAAGACAAATATTCAGTGTGCTAGAGGATGCCATCATTTTAGCACACATAAACTAACAGCACATACACAATACACAAACAGCAAATACACAATAACTGAAAGGAAATACGTACTATTGGGGGGGGAAAGGATAGGGAATCAGGACTGGGTGTGGGAGTATGATTTTAATAGTGTAGTCAGGGAGACTTCACTGAGTTGACATTTGAGCACAGTTTGAAGGGGGTAAGAGAGCCATGCAGACTTAGGAGTGGGAAGGAGGACAAAGGACGTGTTCAAGGCAGAGTAAGAGTGCAAAAGCCTTAAGACAAAAATGTGCCTGGAAGGTTCGAAGAACAGCTAGGAGGCAAGGAGTCACTAAAGCAGTATGAGTGGGGAACTGTAAAAGATACAGTCAAAGAGGCAAGGAAGATAGGGTAAGGAGTAGATACTGTAGGGCCAAGGAAGACATTGTGAGGATTTTTGGCTTTTGCTCTGGGTGAAATAATAAGCCACTATAGGGCTCTGAGCAGAGGAGTTACAGGACTATATATGTGCCCAAAATATTAAAATTTAACCCGTGATTGACTTTTAAGAAAACTGACTGACAAAAAGTAGATGATAATTTGCTTGTGAACTTCCAACAAGAATCCTTGCATTAGTGAATGGGATGGGAAAATGTTAAGTAACATTAATGATACTCTACTTCTACATGGATATGAATCTTAGTAAGATAAAACTAAGATTTGTTGAGGAGACGACTGTATCTAGAACATACCTTCAAATCATCAATCAGGCTATCAGCCCAAAATTTTGTAGAAAAGAAAATATTCCAAAGAGCATTAAGTCATATTGTTCTCACTCTAAAACATCATGATAATAATGTTCTAGTGAGAATTAAAATGTGCATTATTGGGAGCATGGGTGGCTTATTCGGTTAAGCGTCTGACTTTGGCTCAGGTCATAATCTCAGGGTCCTGGGATCAAGCCACACATCAGGCTCCATACTCAGCAAGGAATCTGCTTCTCCCTCTCCCTCTGCCCCTCCCCCAGCTCATGCTCACTCATGCTCAATCTCTCAAATAAATAAAATATTAAAAAAAAATGTGTTATTTATGTCAGTAGTGCATGTATTATAAAAATTTAAAAAATGCTCAAAACACTTTTACTGTTGTACCTTATCCAAAAGATCTGAAGACCATTCTCTTAGGATACGGAGAAGACAGATTCAACAAACAAGGCTGTGTGACAGAGGCCTCTTCCAAGTACCCAGTATTTCAGCAAGCCTATAATCCCATCAATAGTCCCATTAATTCATTGCCTCTGCACAAACGAGTCCCTCTCTCCAAAATCACTTTTGTCTGAACTCTGCTGCTTGTCATCCAAAGTACTTGTGATCTGTCCTCTGTGAGGCCTGCTTTCCCCTCCCCTGGGTAAAAGCAACTATGCTCTCCTTTGTGCCCTACCCTGTGCCCTGTTTCTAATTTCAGCACCTATCAGAATGGAGGTGATGTTATATCTCACTCACTAGTCTGCTAGCCCATGAACCAAGGGGTCTGATCTTATTCATCTTTTTTTTTTTTTAAAAGATGCTTTAAAAAAAATTTTTTTTTAATTAACATATAATGTATTATTTGTCCCAGGGGTACAGGTCTGTGAATTGTCAGGCTTACACACTTCACAGCACTCACCATAGCACATACCCTCCCCAATGTCCATAACCCAGCTACCCCCTCCCTAACCCCCTGCGCCCCCACCCCCCCGGGCAACCCTCAGTTTATTTTGTGAGATTGAGATTCTCTTATGGTTTCTCTCCCTCCCGATCCCATCTTGTTTCATTTTTTCCTTCCCTGCCCCCCAAACCCCCCACTTTGCCTCTCAAATTCTTCATATCAGGGAGATCATATGATAACAATTTTTCATTTTTAATAGCAACTCATAAATAACTTGGGAGGGAATTCTACAGGGAGCCTGTATTTTCTACTACATTAAAAGTTTAAAAAGCAAAAGTAAACATGTGTGGAGCCATCGCACAGAGAATCTGATAACTATACAGACCCTGTCGGCAGGAACCATGTTTTGATGTATGTGACCACCTATGGTTGCAGTGTACAACTACCAAATGCAACCAGTACCAGGAACAGTCACACAGGTCTTACAGAAGACCTACAGAGATCTTCCTCAACTAAAAATGGGGTTACATCCTGATAAGCCCTCATCAGTTGATAGTAAGTCAAAATGGATTTAATACACCTACTTTAAACGTGCTCAGAACACTGACATTACTCTAGTTAGGCAAAATCATGCAACACAAAGCCTGTTTTATAATACAGTGTTGAATATCTCATGTAATTTATGGAATACTATACTGAAAGTGGAAAACACAGTGGCTGTATGGGTACAAAATGGTTGTCAGTTTATCATGTGTGGCTGCTCCTGCCCAGCATCATAAGAGTATCACAGCACACATGCTAGCCTGGGGGAAAAAAATCAAAATCTGAAATTCCAAGTATGGTTTCTAGTGAGTGCATATCACTTCTGCACCATCTTAAAGTCGAGGAATCATAAGTCAAACCATTGTTAAGTTGGGGACCATCTATGTACAGGACTATACTCTTAAGAGAAATGTAAACTATTTCACCATCAAATTATTCTAATTCCCTAGAGCCACTTTTAATGGTGTGTATGAATATGAACTAGTGTTCATTTATTTTCATTAACCAAGCACTACAAACGATAAATGGTTATCAGTTCTCAAAGGCTCAAGTTCTGTGACTAAATATATTTTTATATCTCTTAATGGCACTGTAGGCATATCTTTAAGAAACAAGTGTCGAACAATATTCTAGATGTACCAAGGCATTTTAACTCATTCCTATTTACTATAATTATGTCTACTCAGTTGAGTACTCAATATAGATGAAGAATCCAGTGCTTAATCTACCCCTGCCCCAACTAGATCTATTTCTAACAGCAAAATTATTATAAATAAACCTGTATTCTTACCATTATTGCTAATAAAATCTTCATGTAAAATAGGCAGGTCAAGTCGAATTCGTTTTAAACAGGTCTGAAAATAAAGAGATATTTTTACATTTTCATCAGTAACACTTGGGATAAAAGGAGAATTTATTCAATTCCTAGATTCAAAAAAGTTGTTCTTCAAATAACTACTATTTTTTTCTTACCATGACAGATTTCAAAATAAAAACACCAAACAGTGACTTAGTCTCAACTAAAATCCATCCTTGGCACTATTTAGCATTATGAATGATATTCATAATAATCTTAACACCTACCTGAACTTCCTTTTTACTTCCCAGGTATTCAACTCTGTCAATAAAATCCTCGAATTGCAGCTTAGGGAATAGCCTATGTGCCCAGTGCTCCATGTGTCTGATTAGCGTTTTCAAGTCTTCAGCCTGGCACATAAAAATAAAAATGCTAAATAGAAGACTCATTCTCACAACTAACCTTGTCAGCAGATTTCAGAATTGAATAGTAATGCCAAAGTCACTGGTGTCATTTTATATTTATAAGGTTAAGAAACTTCTGAAGAAACTTTAAGAAATCCCAAGGGTAAAGTACAAAGACTAGCAACAACAGTTTAAATGTTCTCAGGGCACAATTTCTCTTTATATATGAAATCTTAATTTAACATTTAAATTCTTAAAAATGAAAATGAAAAATAAAGTTTAATAAACTGGACTAAGGAATAACAAAATTGCAAACCCCTGGTTTCAATGTAAAATATTTTATTCTTAATAGTATTTTAAAGATTTATTTACTTATTTTTGAGACAGTGTATGTGAGAGAGGGCGCTCGCACACATGAGTGGGGAGAAGGGCAGGGGGGAGAAATCCCCAAGCAGACTCCACAATGAGCACAGGGCCAGAGGTGGGGCTCCCTCGATCTCACAACCCTGAGCTCATGACCTGAGTGGAAAGCAAGAGTGAGACACTCTTAACTGACTGAGCCACCCAGGTGTCCCTTAACAGTATTTTAAAACAGAATAGTCAAGGGGTGCAGGTGTCTCAGTTGACTCAGGTCATGACCTCAGGATCCTGGGATGGAGTCCCACATTGGGCTCCCTACTCAGCAGGGAGTCTTTTTCTCTCTCTGCCTCTGCTGCTCCCCCTGCTTGTGCACTCTCTTCCTCACAAATAAATAGTAATAATAAAAAAAATAGAATTGTCAAAAGCACAGGCTCTGGATCACACTGTATAGAATCAAATCTCAATCTTGCTACCTAATAGCTCTGTGACTTTAAGCAAATCATTCTACCGCTGTGCCTTCTTTTTCACGTTAAGAGAATATTTTACACACTTTGTAGGGTTATGAAAAATAAGTAATACAAGTAAAGTGCCTGACACAAAGTATACACTCAAATACTGGCTATTTTCCTGTTATCTGGTCTTGTCTAAGAAGGCAATGGTCAACCCGACCAGTAACTAAACATGTAATACCAACAGCATTGTGCTTACAGCACATATATTAAAGTAATATAGAGAGGATGTGTTTTCCTTCTCATTCTGATAATAAAGGTAAGTTTGTTTGTTTGTATTTAACTCAATCACCTAATATTATTTTCTAATTGTTGGGGGATAGCTGGTCAGTCAATATCATGTTAGACCTAAGGGTCACAAGAGAAACACCTAAATACGTCCTAATTTATACATGGAAAAAAAAAGCAGCAAGGGTTCAACTCTGTGACAAAACAGGAAGAATTTCCAAGGGCAAAGTACAGAAGACTGAACAGCAAAACTCCTGGAGCCCACCCTCGCCCAGTGAAGAAACATAAAATCTGTATCCTTCATATAAACTCATTTATTTTAATAAAGTACTTATGAAAATGGTGAGGACTTCATTAACGTCAAAGCACCAATTCATCACTATAACCTGAAAATTTCAACAAGGACAATGAATTAACTGGGATGTTTTTTTTTTTTCTTTTTAGGTAAGCTTTACACCCAACATGGGGCTTTAACTCACAACCCCAAGACTGAGTCTCATGCTCCACTAACTGAGCCAACTAGGTATACCTCTTTCCTTTTTTTTTGAGATGGGTATGCTTTTACAATATCCTGATTTACATTGAGTTTTCTGGCAAAATAGGACAAACTTCTATTCTCTCTTCCCATCCACTGAAGCTGAGCAAAGGTACTACAATTTTTCAGCCTCCCAGCTTTAAAATCTTGGATATTTTGTTTAAAAAAAAAAAAAAACAAAACTTTTTTTTTTTTTTAAAGTAAGCTCTACACACAGTGTGGGGCTCATATTCACAACCCCAAGATCAGGAGTTACATGTTCTACCAACTGAGCCAGCTGGGCACTGCTCCTGGGATTATTTTTTTTACTTCTTTTTACCTCCTTATATCCAACTGCCTATAAGTACTGTATGTTGTTTATCTCTCTACTACTACCCTATCAGGCTATCTTGACCTTGTTCATCTTCACCCTGGTAATGCAACAGTATCTGAATTGCTCTCTGCTTCCAGTCTCTTCCCTCTTTCCCATTAGCCTGCATACCACACTAAGATGGTGCTCACTGTTCTATTAATAGTACTCTAGCCGGACTATGAAAGGGGAAGTCTAAGCTCTGCCCTTAACTGTTGGCTTTGGACACTTAACACTCTAAAATTCCCGGCACTTATGTGATTCAGTCAGTTAAGCGTCTGCCCTCAGCTCAGGTCACGGTCCTGAGATGGAGCCCCACATTGGGCTCCCTTATCAGTGGGGAGTCTTCTTCTGCCGCTCTCCCTGCTTATGCTCGCTCTCCGTCAAATAAATAAATAAATAAAATCTTTAAAAGAACTCTAAAATCTCATTTCCTTAACTAGATAATGGGACCATCAAATCTACCCCACAGGTTTGAGAATTAAAGAATATATTTGAAAATACTTCAAAAACTGCAAAGCTCTATAAAGATATCTGAAAAAATTGTACCTATACTCTACATTATTCAAAGATAAGAGACTTTTAGGGGTGCCTGTGAAGCTCAGTCAGTTAAGTCTAAATCTCACCCCACATCTCAATCTCATGGTCATGAGTTCAAGCCCCATATTGGGGGCTCCCAATTAAAAAAAAAGAGAGGGGCGCCTGGGTGGCTCAGTGGGTTAAACCCTCTTCCTTCGGCTCAGGTCATGATCCCAGCGTCCTGGGATGAAGCCCTGCATCAGGCTCTCTGCTCAGCAGGGAGCCTGCTTCCCCCTCTCCCTCTGCCTGCCTCTGCCTACTTGTGATCTCTGTCTGTCAAATAAATAAATAAAATTTTTAAAAAAACTTAAAAAAAAAGAGATAAGAGACTTTTAAAATATACATTTAGACAGTGATCAACAGTTCTTAAATGTCTTCATTTTTTCAACTTAAATAATGCCTATTATGAATCAGACACATATGACAAGATATGTGTCATATCTTGGGGACATGTAACTGATACAAGTCAAGTCTTTGCTCTCCTGAAGCCTAAAACTGCTCTTTCAGGTGACTAAGTCAATTTTATTCCTAGAAGTTATAAAGTACAAACTCAGAGCTTACAGACTTAGATGTGATTTTCCTAAAGCCAGAAGTGGCAAAAATGAGACTATAAGACTTGTTTTCTGACTCTTAGAGCTGTGCCCTTTCCACTACATCTTAGTTTCTCAAGAGATATGATGATAAAAGTATCTGTGAAACATTCTAAGATTCCTCAGAACATGATAATGGGCCCACAGTTCTACAGTTATTTGAAAGAACAAAGAATAAAAATCAGACAATTCTTACCTCATGACCTTTACCTTTGAATTTCACCTTATCAAACACATGCCTTAATGCTGGAAGCCCTCTCTCTGAAATTAATCTGTGAAGAGAAATATGTTCTAAATTTCAAGTTTTCTAGAACCACCAAGGCCAAAGCAAAATCATTATTGTCCACTGAACTGAAAAAAAAGTGCCTGGCTGGCTCAGTCAGTTGAACATCCAACTCTTGATTTCAGCTCAGGTGATGATCTCAGGGTCCTAAGATCAAGCCCCACAGTGGGATCCACACTCACTGGGGAGTCTGTTTGGGAGTCTCTCTCTCCCACTCCCTCTGCACCTCCATCACTCTCTCAAATAAATAAATAAATTAAAAAAAAAAAAAAAAAGACAAATAACAAATTTCCAAATCGTCCCAACTGAAAGTTTTTTTTTTCCCCTAAATTTTTTTTTTAATTAATTTATTTATTTGACAGACAGAGATCACAAGTAGGCAGAGAGAGAGAGGAGGAAGCAGGCTGTCCGCAGAGCAGAGAGCCCGATGCGGGGCTCGATCCCACGACCCTGGGATCATGACCCGAGCCAAAGGCAGTGGCCCCAACCCACTGAGCCACCCAGGCGCCCCCCAACTGAAAGTTTTTAATACAAGGGGTAAAAAACATAATGTAAAAGGAGAAAAAAAAACAAACAAAGAGAGAGAAAGAAAGAAAGAAATGTTTAGGGAAATAGTAAATATACCTCTGAGCATCCAGCTTGGGTATATTCCGTTTAACTGTTCTCTTTGGAGGTACAGGAACAGGTACTCCTCTCCCTGATTCTGGTGAAATATACCAAGACTTAATATTACTTAAATAATTTAAGCCATTTATAAAATGTGTCATTTCTTTTTTTAGAAATGATACATTTTTTTTTTTAAGATTTTATTTATTTGACAGAGAAAGACACAGCGAGAGAGGGAACACAAGCAAGGAGAGTGAGAGAGGCAGAAGCAGGCTTCCACTGAGCAGGGAGCCCGATACAGGGCTTGATCCCAGGACTATGGGATCATGACCTGAGCCAAAGGCAGAGGCTTAACCCACTGAGCCACCCAGGCACCCCTAGAACGTTATAACTTCTATGTTAATAGATGGATAACTGAACACAGGCACTTTCTTGGAACTCTATATAGACCTTCATCAGGTTCAGCTCCTTCACCATCTTCTCTCTGTGGTGAGGCTGGAGGTGGAAAAGGAGGAAAAGTTTCATCTTCTACATGCTCATAATCTGGTAGGTCAATCAAGCCATTCTCCTGTGGCTCCAGCATCTTCTCCTCTACAGGAAAGAAGAAATAAACATGTTTATTCATCCAAGTAGTCTCCCTATTACACAGTTAAGTTCTACCTGCAGCAAAATGCATGTGTTTCCGTCAGTTAAACACATCATGAAAAGAAGTGGAGACTGGTTATAGGGAAAAAACTACTGGGTTAAATATCAGAAGTGAGTTCTAACATAGACCCTATCACCCAGTAACTGCATGATTTTCAGCAAATCATTTTCCCTCAACTGTTGAGTCTTCCCTCAGAGGGCTTCCAAATATGGTTCAAATGGGTGTGAAAGAGGCAGAGTTCAGGTACCTCACCCCCACTTTTTTTTTAATTTATTTATTTGACAGAGAGAGATCACAAGTAGGTAGATAGGCAGGCAGAGAGAGAGAGAGGAGGAAGCAGGCTCCCGCTGAGGAGAAAGCCCGATGCGGGACTCAATCCCAGGTCCCTGGGATCATGACCTGAGCCGAAGGCAGAGGCTTAACCCACTGAGCCACCCAGGTGCCTCACCTCACCCCCCACTTTAACCAGATCAGCTTTTTAAAAAATCTGTTTACATATTCATCTTTTAGTTAAGGTTTCCTGTGACAGAAGGGAAATAATCCTCAGGCTGATAACTTGAAAGAACCCTTTTCAGTACCATCAAACTTGACAACATCTAACACTTATGATCAGTTCCTTTTTCCTTTTTTTGGAAAGGTATTTTTGTTGGTTTCTGAAACACAGCACTTACTTGGTTTTCCTTCCTTTCTGAACACTCCTCCTGGATCTTCTGTGCAGATTCATCTTCCCCTAACCTGGTCAGTAAGTATTCAAGACTCCATCCTAGGCCCTCTTCACTTCTTTATGTGCATGGTTTTAATAATCATTTATAGATGAATATTTATCTTTAATTTTTTATCTCTACTTTAGGCATCAAATCTGAGCTCCAGATCCCTACATCTCCTTTTAGAGCTCTTCAATTTCTCAAAGGCAACTGTATCGTCTCATGCACAAAACCAAACTTCTAAATTTTCCCAATTCAGTTAGTGACATCTATCCATCCATGCAAGTAAGAGACCTGTAAATCATCCTTGATACCTCCTTCCCCAACCATCCTACTTATCCTGTCCATTTTACTTCCTAAGCATCAGCTAAGTCTTTCCACTTCTCCCTATCTCCACAACCACTTCCTAACATTTATTCTTTTCTTTACTCCATTACTCATAACTACTTCTGCCTTTTTCAAACCATTCTCCAACTATAGCTAGACAGAGACTCTGGAAATGTAAAGCCAATCACATTACCACTTAGCTTAAATATTTCAGTGGGTTCCTATTGCTCTTGGGCTAAAGAGAAAACGCCAAAACTCCGCCTGGCTTGGCACCCTCCTACTTCTCCAGCCTCACTTCACGCAACTCTTCCTGCTCTTTTCTTTATCTTGAAAGAGCCATATCCCTCAGGCCATGAGTCCATTGTTAAGGTTGTTTCCTATCTTGAAGGCTCTTCCCAGACCTCAACTCTCACCTCCTCAGATAAGTCTACCCCAATTTCCCTAAATTAAATCTCCTATAATAAGCATTCAAAGTACCAAGTACCAATTTCATAGCACTTACCCAGTTTCAATACTATGTTCCATTTCTGTGATTTGACTAATGTTTGTCTTCCATACTAGACTGCAGCTCTAAAAAGGTGAAGACCAGGTGAGAGTCTCTTTGTGCTCCCCCACAGTATCCCCAAAGCTGATATACAGCAGGTGCTCCATAAATATTTGTTGAATGAAGAAATAAAGATTCCAAAGCTTCCCTCAAACTGTAAAATAGAGCTAAATGATCCCTAAGATCTCTCCAATTCTAAATTTCCATGACCACAAATACAAAATAAATAAATAAATACATAAATAAAAACAACGTATCAACTCCTGATGATGACCTACCTTTTATCTTCAAGTAAGTCTCAATTACCATAGATTTTCAAAACTGGAAAGGCAGTTAGAGGTCATATAATCTAAAGCAGCTTCCTAGCTACAGTAAGTATAGTTAGATTAAGTTTAATTCTAGTCAAGTGTCTTTGGGAAGAAATGGGATTCACACTTTTGAGAACAGGGAGCCCTGAGTTTGATGGCAGGGCAACAACTATATTAAGTGTAGCAAGATGCAGCATAAGGAATTGGCCAAGCACGCGATGGGGTTAGTCAGTAAACTGGTTGTGAATAAGGCTGCTCTCTGATCTTTCACTTGACGGTGGCTGCACACTGTTTTTAAATTTTTTTTTAAAGATTTTATTTATTTATTTAACAGAGATCACAAGTAGGCAGAGAGGCAGGCAGAGAGAGGAAGGGAAGCAGGCTCCCTGCTGAGCAGAGAGCTGGATCCCAGGACCCTGGGATCATGACCTGAGCCGAAGGCAGAGGCTTTAACCCACTGAGCCACCCACCCAGGCGCCCCTGCACACTGTTTTTAGACACTGATGAAGTTCTCTTAGCTTCCCCGCTCTGGTCCTCAACCTCAAAGGAGTCAAGGTAACAAAGAAATTTAATATCCAAACTCCAATTCGTTCCCAGACCCTTAAGGGGTCCAATTTCCAACTGCATCCAAATTATCAAAACAGTAGCCCGTGACGAAAGGGGATGACTCCATGTCCTCCTTTGCCAGCCACACCAAAACCACTCTACCACCCCATCTCCCTTCTCCATCCCTCCCATCCCCGCTGCCCTAGCTTCCTTTCAACTTCATTCATCCATTCATCCCACATTTACAGGGCGCCTTCTATGCTTAGAAGCGCGGGGACAGAAAGTATCCGGCGACGTAAAGGTGGACTGATGACGCGCATTCCCTCCCGCTACAGGGCTTAGTTCGGCTAGAGCCGGACCCGAAAGGGAAACGACAGGTAGAAGTGGCCGCCCTCTTCCCCACAGGTCGCGGCCTCTCCGGTCCCGCTCTGCCCAGTTCCGTCGCAGTCTTCTCCTCCAACCTCCACACTCTCTCCCCGCGACTCCCCAGCACCCCTGCTCCTCCGCCCCTCTTCGCTCGACCACCGCTCCCCACAAGCCCTCCACTGGCCCACGTGCCCCACCTCACCTCAAGCACACCCGGGCGGCCACAGCGCGGGGCTAAAAGCCGCCCAGAAGCCGCGTTGATCGCGAGACTCTGGAGATCGCGCCGCGAGAAGAGGACTCCGAGTTTGGCGCCATCTGCTCAGAGCTTGGGCGGAGCCCGAGGGACCCACCTCCCCCCACCCCCAGGTGCCGCCCACCCGCGTCCGTCCCCGCCTTTCCCGGGTCCCGCCTTCCTACTGCGCCCCGCCCGCAGCTTCCGCCCTCCGGAATCCCTTAAAGGAGGTGGACTTGACTTGCTTTAAGCTCCTTATTTGTTACTCTCTAGGCAGTTGAGACTGGAGAGAGATCAGTTTTCTAGAAAACTGGCTTGTGGATGGAACAGAGAGAATAGAGCCGAAAGAATTTGGTAAGAAACTACCGATTCTTCAGAGTTAATAACAATTCCTTGAACATTGAGTTTTATTGTTTATTGACTAATGACTGAGAAAAGAGGTGGTAAAGAGTTATGTTAAATAATACATTATATGTTAGGGGCGCCTGGGTGGCTCAGTGGGTTAAGCCTCTGCCTTCCGCTCAGGTCATGATCTCAGGGTCCTGGGATGGAGCCCCTCATCAGGCCCTCTGCTCAGCAGGGAGCCTGCTTCCCTTCCTCTCTCTCTGCCTGCCTCTCTGCCTACTTGTGATTTCTGTCACATAAATAAATAAAATCTTTAAAAAAATACATTATATGTTAACTTAAAAATGGAAAAAAAGGAGTTATGAGTGTAGACTCAAAAATGTAAAAAAAATTTCCAAAAAATGTAAAAAATTGCCTTTAATCTTTTTTTTTTTTAAGTGAGTTAAGGGGCCCCTGAGTGGCTCAGTTCATAGAGCATGCGACTCTTTATCTCAGGGTAGTTAAGTTCAAACCCTACTTCGTAGAGTTTACCTTAAAAAAGTGAGTCCACAACACCAAAGAAATACAAATAATCATAAGAACATATTATGAGCAACTCTATGCCAACAAATTTGACAATCTGGAAGAAATGGATGCTTTCCTAGAGACATATAAACTGCCAAAACTGAACCAGGAAGAAATAGAAAACCTGAATAGGCCCATCACCAGTAAGGAGATTGAAACAGTCATCAAAAATCTCCAAACAAGGGGCACCTGGGTGGCTCAGTTGGTTAAGCGACTGCCTTCAGCTCCGGTCATGATTCTGGAGTCCCGGGATCAAGTCCCACATTGGGCTCCCAGCTCCACGGGGAGTCTGCTTCTCCTTCTGACCTTCTCCTCACTCATGCTCTCTCTCACTGTCTTTCTCTCAAAAAAATAAATAAAATATTAAAAAAAAAAGAAATCTCCAAACAAACAAAAGCCCAGGGCCAGATGGCTTCCCAGGGGAATTCTACCAAACATTTAAAGAAGAATTGATTCCTATTCTCCTGAAACTGTTCCAAAAAATAGAAATGGAAGGAAAACTTCCAAACTCATTTTATGAGGCCAGCATCACCTTGATCCCCAAACCAGACAAGGATCCCACCAAAAAAGAGAATGACAGACCAATATCCTTGATGAACACAGATGCGAAAATTCTCACCAAAATACTAGCCAATAGGATCCAACAGTACATTAAAAGGATTATTCACCACGACCAAGTGGGATTTATTCCAGGGCAGCAGGGTTGGTTCAACATCCGCAAATCAATCAATGTGATACAGTACATTAACAAAAGAAAGAACAAGAACCATATGATACTCTCAATAGATGCTGAAAAAGCATTTGATAAAGTGCAACATCCCTTCCTAATCAAAACTCTTCAAAGTGTAGGGATAGAAGGCACATACCTCAATATTATCAAAGCCATCTATGAAAAACCCACGGCAAGTATCATTCTCAATGGAGAAAAACTGAGAGCTTTTCCGTTAAGGTCAGGAACACGGCAGGGATGTCCGCTATCACCACTGCTATTCAACATAGTACTAGAAGTCCTAGCCTCAGCAATCAGACAACAAAAAGAAATTAAAGGCATCCAAATCGGCAAAGAAGAAGTCAAACTATCGCTCTTTGCAGATGATATGATACTATATGTGGAAAACCCAAAAGGCTCCACTCCAAAACTGCTAGAGCTTGTACAGGAATTCAGTAAAGTGTCAGGATATAAAATCAATGCACAGAAATCAGTTGCATTTCTTTACACCAACAACAAGACAGAAGAAAGAGAAATTAAGGAGTCAATCCCATTTACAATTACACCCAAAACCATAAGATACCTAGGAATAAACCTAACCAAAGAAGCAAAGAATCTATACTCAGAGAACTATAAAGTACTCATGAAAGAAATTGAGGAAGACACAAAGAAATGGAAAAATGTTCCATGCTCATGGATCGGAAGAATAAATATTGTGAAAATGTCTATACTACCTAAAGCTATCTACACATTTGATGCAATGCCTATCAAAATCCCATCCAATTTTTTCAAAGAAATGGAACAAATAATCCTAAAATTTATATGGAACCAGAAAAGACCTCGAATAGCCAAAGGAATATTGAAAAAGAAAGCCAAAGTTGGTGGCATCACAATTCCAGACTTCAAGCTCTATTACAAAGCTGTCATCATCAAGACAGTATGGTACTGGCACAAAAACAGACACATAGATCAATGGAACAGAATAGAGAGCCCAGAAATAGACCCTCAACTCTATGGTCAACTAATCTTTGACAAAGCAGGAAAGAACATCCAATGGAAAAAAGACAGCCTCTTCAACAAATGGTGTTGGGAAAATTGGACAGCCACATGCAGAAAAATGAAATTGGACCATTTCCTTACACCACACATGAAAATAGACTCAAAATGGATGAAGGACCTCAACGTGAGAAAGGAATCCATCAAAATCCTTGAGGAGAACACAGGCAGCAACCTCTTCGACCTCAGCCGCAGCAACTTCTTCCTAGGAACAACGCCAAAGGCAAGGGAAGCAAGGGAAAACATGAACTATTGGGACTTCATCAAGATCAAAAGCTTTTGCACAGCAAAGGAAACAGTCAACAAAACCAAAAGACAACTGACAGAGTGGGAAAAGATATTTGCAAATGACATATCAGATAAAGGGCTAGTATCTAAAATCTACAAAGAGCTTAGCAAACTCAACACCCAAAGAACAAATAATCCAATCAAGAAATGGGCAGAGGACATGAACAGACATTTCTGCAAAGAAGACATCCAGATGGCCAACAGACACATGAAAAAGTGCTCCACATCACTGGGCATCAGGGAAATACAAATCAAAACCACAATGAGATACCACCTCACGCCAGTCAGAATGGCTAAAATGAACAAGTCAGGAAATGACAGATGCTGGCGAGGATGTGGAGAAAGGGGAACCCTCCTACACTGTTGGTGGGAATGCAAGCTGGTGCAACCACTCTGGAAAACAGCATGGAGGTTCCTCAAAAAATTGAAAATAGAGCTACCTTATGACCCAGCAATTGCACTACTGGGTATTTACCCTAAAGATACAAACGTAGTGATCCGAAGGGGCACGTGTACCCGAATGTTTATAGCAGCAATGTCCACAATAGCCAAGTTATGGAAAGAACCTAGATGTCCATCAACAGATGAATGGATAAAGAAGAGGTGGTATATATATACAATGGAATACTATGCAGCCATCAAAAGAAATGAAATCTTACCATTTGCGACGACATGGATGGAACTAGAGCATATTATGCTTAGCAAAATAAGTCAACTGGAGAAAGACAACTATCACATGATCTCCCTGATATGAGGAAGTGGAGATGCAACGGGGGTGGGGGTTAAGGTGGTAGGAAAAGAAGAAATGAAACAAGATGGGATCGGGAGGGAGACAAACCAAAAGAGACTCTTAATGTCATAAAACAAACTGAGGGGGTGGGGGGGAGAGGGGTTGGGAGAGGGTGGGGGGGTTACATTATATGTTTAAATAAAAAAGCTTAAAGAAAAAAAAAAGTGAGTCCAGGGGCGCCGGTGTGGCTCAGTGGGTTAAAGCCTCTGCCTTGCTCGGGTTTTGTTCCCAGGGTCCTGGGATCAAGCTCCGCAGGGAGCCTGCTTCCTCCTCTCTCTCTGCCTGCCTCTCTGCCTACTTGTGATCTCTATCTGTCAAATAAATAAATTAAATCTTTAAAACATTAAAAAATAAAAATAAAAAAGTGAGTCCAAATATATTCGTATTTACTTATTCGCGCACATACACACAAGTGAGGAAAATAAATATATAACTGATACCTGTGGGGATGGGAACTGGGCATATGGCCTGAGGTAGGTTGAGGACTTAACTTTGTTCCTTTTTTTTTTTAAAGTAAGCTTTAGCCCAAAATGGGGTCTGAAATCATGACCCTGAGATCAAGAGTCACGCAGCCTACTGAACCAGCCAGGCACCCATGTACCTTTTTTGAACATATAAATATCTTATCTAGGGCGCCTGGGTGGCTCAGTGGGTTAAGCCTCTGCCTTTGGCTCAGGTCATGATCTCAGGGTTCTGGGATCGAGTCCCGAATGGTGCTCTCTGCTGGGCAGGGAGCCTGCTTCCCCTCTCTGTCAAATAAAGAAATAAAAATCTTAAAAACAAAACAAAACAAAAAAAAACATTAGCTATTCAAAAAACAGTTATCTGCAGCAAATACAGCATCAAGATTTGACAAACCATGATGAGTAGTGTTTTGCAACATTATTCTACTTTTCTATAGCTTGAAGTATTTTATTAAAATTCTATAAGAATAAACCAAATGTGTGAGAAGGATAAGATAAAATAAATTGCAAGCTATATTATCTAAAATTATGTATGCAAATATGTACATATAACACATTTCCCTTAATTTTATGATTTTATTTCTACACATTAATGTAAAAATATGTATAAAATGCATTTGTTTATATCTATACATGCAAGATAATATATATTAATATTAAGCAATTAAGAAAGTGAACAGTGGGGCACCTGGCTGGCTCAGTCAGTAGAGCATGTGACTCTTGATCTCTGGGGTTGTAAGTTTTAGCCCCATGTTGGGTGTAAAGATTACTTAAAAATAAAATCTTTTGGGGGCACCTGGGTGGCTCAGTGGGTTAAAGCCTCTGCTTTCGGCTCGGGTCATGATCTCAGGATCCTGGGATCGAGCCCCACATCGGGCTCTCTGCTCAGTCGGGAGCCTGCTTCCCCCCACCCCCCCGCCTGCCTCTCTGCCTACTTGTGATCTCTGTCTGTCAAATAAATAAATAAAATCTTAAAAAAAAAGATTTAAAAAAATAAAATAAAATCTTTTTAAAAAGAAAGAAAATTAAGGGGCGCCTGGGTGGCTCAGTGGGTTAAAGCCTCTGCCTTCGGCTCCAGTCCTGATCCCAGGGTCCTGGGATGGAGCCCCATATTGGGCTCTCTGCTCAGCAGGGAGCTGCTTCCTCCTCTCTCTCTCTCTCTGCCTGCCTCTATGCCTACTTGTGATCTCTGTCAAATAAATAAATAAAATCTTTAAGAAATAAAAAAAAAGAAAATTAACATTAATTTGAAAAGGGACTGTCAACTTCAAAAGTCTGAATAACTGAGGCAAAAGGCATTCTAATTATCCAGATAAGTCTATATTTCACACAAATAAAGTAAATGTAAAAGCACTTAAAGAAAGAAATTGAAAATTTATATTTATCTCCTCACTCATTCCCACACCGAAAAGCCCAGAGCAGAAGCTCTGAGGGTTTGAGCCTCAGTTCCATTATTAACTACTTAGTGACCTTGGACTCTGCTTCCGTTTTCTCAGTATTACTAACAGAACCTACTGAATAGGATTATGAGGAGGATGAAATTATAGTACTTAGTGTTACCTTTTATTATCCATATAACTTTTAGAATATTTGACCCTTTGAGAAAATGTAAAAAGACTTTAGTAAGTCATTTGTGGGCCTATGTGAATAATTACCATCGACTTGACATGTTATTGTCAAAGACTGTCTCTTTTGTTCATATGTGGGGAATACTAGAAGTATATTTTCCGTAGCAATTTCGCCAGGGACATAAAGATAGCTTTCCCACGGACCACATCATTAGCACATTTTAAAAATAGCTTAATGGTTTTTTGTTTGTTTTAAAGATTTTATTTTAATCTCTGCACCCAACATGGGGCTCAAACTAAAAACCCTGAGATCAAGAGTCACATGCTCTACTGACTGAGCCAGCCAGGCACCCCCAGGAGTTTAATGTTTTTAAAAGTGAGTAGTATTAAAGAAAAAAACCAGACTGTTAAAGAGCAAAGGTTGAGTATGGAATCTAAAAGTTTCTCTGGTAAGCAGAGAACCCACCCAATCCAGAGATGAGTTTTGAAAAAAGAGGAACGGAGTACATCTTTTACAACCAAAAGACTATGAACTATTTCCATCTCACATTAAAAAAGGGAAGCCTCAGATTCTTATTGATTGGTTAGTGTTATCTGGGCCTAACACTTAGGTGAGTGCTAGGCTGGCTGGTGGCAGTGGTCTGCTGTGTATCTGGGGACTACATCTCGAGGCTGTGGCATCTCTTTGTCCCTGTTTGTACATGACATGCCCAAGTTGAGATCGTATCACCCAACCAGGGCTACATCAGCATGAGCAATTAAGGTGGCCAAGGCCAGGAATAATAAATTCAGATCTGATTCAGCCAAAAATAACAGAAAAAGAAACTGAAATAGCAATAAACAAAATAGAAAGTTTGTTTCTCATGTATAAGAAATCTGGAGGGGGATGACTGAGTGGCTCAGTCAGTTAAGCATCTACCTTTGGCTCTGGTCATGATCCCAGGGTCCTGGAATTGAGTCCCAACATGGGGCTCCCTGCTTAGTGTGGAGCCTGCTTCTCCCTCTGCCTGCCACTCCCCCTGCTTGTGCTGTCTCTCTCTCTAACAAATAAATAAATAAAATCTTAAAAAATAAAAAAAAAAGAAGAGAAAAGAAATCTGGAGGTAATGAGTCCACAGTTGGAAAGGGATTCCATGGTGTTAGGAATCCAGACTCCTGTCTTCTTCCTTTACCATATAAGCATCTCATTCTCAAGTTCACATTATTGTCCAAGATGGCTTCTAGCACTCCAGCTGCATTCCACTCAGCAGGAAAGAGGAACAAAACAGCACATTTTAAGAACTCAGAAGTTAGGCGTCTGCCTTGGGCTCAGGTCATGATTCCAGAGCCCTGAGATTGGGCCCTGTGTCTAGCTCCCTACTCGGTGGGGAGCCTGCTTTGCCCTCTCCCGCTCCCCCTGCAGTGTTCCCTCTCTTGCTGTCTCTCTCTCTCTGTCAAATAAATGAATAAAATCATTTAAAAAAATGATTAAGCTTCCATAAAGAAACTGATCAACTTGACTCAGATTGTGTTGTTAGGAAGAATGAAAAACGAGATTAGGATAGCTGTTTTGAACAGAGGAGTCTTATTATAGATTCTTTTTTTTCATAGCCCCTAAAGGTTTTAAATATTATTGGTATACAATTTTTGATACCTCTAAAATAATACATTTAATATTCATGTGTGTTAAAAAATGGAATACACGCACCTGTCAGCATACCATCCAACCTAAGAACTATTCCTAGCTATATGTTTATCCCTTCTCCCATTCCCCTGAATCTCCTGTCCATCCCACTGAGATCACCACTACCCTGAATTTTACATTTATACTTCCTTTATTTTTTATTTATTTATTTATTTGACAGACAGAGATCACAAATAGGCAGAGAGGCAGGCAGAGAGAGAGGCAGGAAGCAGGCTTCCTGCTGAGCAGAGAGCCTGATGCGGGTCTCGATCCCAGGATACTGGGATCATGACCTGAGCCGAAGGCAGAGGCTTTAACCTACTGAGCCACGCAGGTGGCCCTATAATTCCTTTAAAAGCTAGTTTTAGTATGTATGTATAGACCTAAAAATGTAAGCAATATATTGTTTAATATTGCTTCTTTTTAAGCTTTATACAAATGATAACAAGATGTGTGTAATCTGCTTAGGCTTGCTTTTCTCACTCCATATTTTGTTCTGTGATATTTCCATGTTTCATACAGTTGTAGTTTAGAAATTTTTCACTGCTGTATATTATTCTATTATTGGATGTGCCATAATTTATTTATTTTCTTGTCAATAAACATTTGAAATGGTTTGAGTGTTCTGCAACTATGAATAGTGCTGCCATTGAGTGTTCTTATATACGTGTCTCACATATGCATTCTTTTTTTTTTTAAAGATTTTATTTATTTATGACAGAGATAGTGAGAGAGGGAATACAAACATGGGGGAGCTGGAAAGGGAGAAGCTCCCAGCTGAGCAAGGAGCCTGATATGGCGCTCGTTCCCAGGATCCTGGGACCATGACCTGAGCCGAATGCAGACACTTAAAGACTGAGCCAGCCAGACGTCTCTCACATATGCATATGTATTGTTACATATGTATTGTTATGTGTATATTGATTTCTATGTATATAAATGCATATAAATCAAAGGAGCAAAGACCTTGAAAAGACAGATGGAATGGGATCCAGATCACAGAGGGAAGAGATAGCTTTTGATGGGAGGATACAGCATGTCTTTCCATTCTAATATGAAGGATGAAAAGCTTCGATGTAGGGTGCCTGGGTGGCTCAGTGGGATACAGCCTCTGCCTTCAGCTCAAGTCATGATCTCAAGGTACTGGGATTGAGCCCCACATCGGGCTCTCTGCTCAGCAGGGAGCCTGCTTCCCCCCAACCCCCGCCCACACCTGCCTCTCTGCCTACTTGTGATCTCTGTCTGTCAAACAAATAAATAAAATCTTAAAAAAAAAAAAAAAAAA